>JAVSBT010008902.1:8736-20101 GCA_033118115.1 Pharyngocirrus eroticus
TTAGCCATTTCCTTAAAACATGCTTTGTTCAAAAGTTCTAATTTACATCCTGACTATTAATGATTTATTTTAATCCATATTGGACTGTTATGATGAAATTAATTGTAATTTTGATGAATAGATGATTAGTAAATTAATTAATTATAAGAATTTGCAATGAAAGCTGAAATTCAATTAAATTTTTATAAAGCTATCAGAATATATTTTCTACACATACCCCATTTATGTAAAGCTCAATGTGCACTCTATAAATGCAATTTCTGTTACCATGTTATCTACTTTGTCTGAAATGCATTTTGTATTTCATGATGATTTGTCCTTTTAATTTTCTGTAAAACTCTAAATTCAGAATTTTAAACCAAGTGTGGAATTAGTTTGTTTGTGGAGAATTTTGATGATTTTTTGGTCATGAATCAAAAAAATTCTGATATTCCTTTTGAATTTTCTTTTTATTATGAATTTTAAGGATGTAGATAATTTTAATTTATTGAATTATGAACAAATAATGAGCTTCATTAGTTGAGTTCTCAAAATGCATCCTTTTTTAGAAATAAGTTATGGGAAACCAGAGTAAAATTTCACTTTGGTGTGCATAGTTTTCAAAACTTTTTGTTTTTTTAGAAAAAAGGACAGTCACAAATTACACTAAAAAAATGCATATATACATACACTTTTTAGTAATGTGAAACATCTTTTGTTGATAAGTTTTGTTTTTATATTTTGTTATACATGTACATGGCTAAATTGAACTAACATCTGCTGACAAAGGGGTACAACTTGGTGCAACTTTTAAACCCACATGTTCTTCTGTAACAAAGGAATGGATCTGTGCTGTCAAAAAGTTTAGCCGTGCCATCGTAACAAAGAATGGGAAACTTTGCCAGCTGTCATTTTGTTTCCTTAACAAAGTTTAGATAGTTCATTGTATTAAAAAGTTTTGCTCTGATAAAAGTTCTGTACAAAGACTTCAGCATTTTAGCAGTTGTTTGAAAAGTTTTTTTAAAATTTTTATCAAACTGTATCAGTAATTATACAAGAAAGAATACATGTATATTTGATGAACAGCATATGGGTATTCTTTTTCCAGCTTTTTCACATTGTCTCAAATCAAGTTTGTTTTTTGTCCTTATATAGTATTTTTCTATATAATCCATTTATTGCATTTTCCTTCATGAATTCAGATTTTTACTTAATTATGGCCAAGACAAAGCAGTATAAGAAGTCATTGCATTAAATGTCACCCTGTGGAAATGATATCACCATGACAACAAATGTTATATGGATGAGTATGGATGACCACAAAGTTGTCAACTCGTCCAATTAAACTAAACTATTTGTTGCTGCACGTAATATATGAACCAGACACTGCCTGGAAACATACCATAAATGGTCAAATCTAATATTATAGAATTATACTTTAAGTTATATGTTCTTCTGAATTAGTTAGATACATTTAAATTCTCGACCATTTTCAAAAGCTTTTGTCCTTTTGTATTGTGCAGCAACACCTGCCCACAGAACACAGAGGCAAAACATTTGCAAAGTATGAGCTGCCATGTTATAGAATTTTCCAAGAATTATGGGTAACTGGGCATGCTCATAGCACTTTTTATCTTATACGGCAATACTGTGTATTGGGAAGATTTTTATTACTCTGAAGAAGTGAGTTAGAGGTCTTCAAGTGTCTATTGGTTGGCTATAGGAAATCAATAGAGGTAAACTAATTATTCTTTGTCAATTGATCTCACTTTTCACACTCTATTTTGCCTTGGAAACAATAGTCTTACATCGCCCTATAGAGAGCATCAACCGTACATATAATTATCTGTAGTATACAGATGTATAAGCGAAGTACCTTAGGAGTCTGAGTTTGGAGGAGATATCAGATCTTGGTGACATCTAGCCTTTTAAGGCTAGTTATTAACATTTTTCATTGTTTGGTTCACAAAAGTAATCGGTTGGATAGTTTTTAGGATAGTTTACAGTGTTTAAGGTAAGATTCCTTTTGTGTTAAGAGTGTCAAAACAACTACTACCAGGATTCCATGATGGCACCATGTTTATGATAATAACTTTGGAAATTGTTCAAAACAGGCTGGTAAAATGTTGACTGCTTCATGTTTGTTACATATTAAGTGTATTGGTATTGATGTTACAAGTGTAGTTAAGAATCACATTGGTTTGGTTTCATTTGTTCATGAAATTGTTTTGACGCAAGTGCCCAATAGAGTTTAAAAGGACAAGTTGTCGTCATCTAACTTTTTCAAAGAGTAACAAATATGGAGTTCTTCTAGGAATGGCCTTATGACTTGTGTCAAAACATCTATAGACAGAAATCGAGAAAGATATTTATGCAAAAGGGTAGCCTATAGTGACTTCATGACTTGTAGAGAACAAAACAAATTTAGGCTTCTGAATTATTCAACACGAATAACAAAATGTGCTTCTTAGCTCAGCAAAGAATATTCCGTTTGCACAATAAAGTTTGTGATATTGATTAATGCAGCGGCATATGGGCAACAAAGTAGAACTTAAAGCAGGTCAGACAGAACTTTTGCAACAAGGCTTTGTTTGCTGAAGATTACTGTGTGGAAACCAGGGTTTGGGAAGGGGCTTTGTATTTTCTTAAATTTCAGTTTCTTTTGTTGCTTTTTTAATTCTTCGATGTGTGAGAGTGTTGGGTGTTGCTGTACTTCATAATATGATGACTCAACTTGTTATTTGATTCAATGTCGTAAAGCTTATGTTGATGATTGATTCTGTTGACAAGTTTATGTTATGTTGGAGGTGATCAGTCTTTATACAATTAGAATAGGGATTTAACAATGTAGCACTGGTCCTAAACCATACTTTCTCCGAAAGCCATTTAAAAAGTTGGAAGGGGTCCCTTATTTTATTTTTTATTTTTTTTTGAGGCGACGATAGGGTTTTATATTTTTTTAGTGTTTATGGAATGGGATATTTATTTCCAGAGATAATTATTATTATATATATTCCCCAAAAATATTAATCAAGAAACAAATAATGAACAGCTATTCACTACTATTGTTTATGATTATTCTGTATCAAAACAAGTGAAACTATTCTTGTTTAGCTAAGGCTGCAGACTGGGGAAAAAAGTTTGTTGCCCCAAAAAGATATCTTGTTCAAGAAATCAGAATTAATATGAAATATAATCGTACATTGAAAAAATGTTCCATTACCCTAATTTAGTACATAAGGATATTATTATATATTTACAGTGTATGCAAAAGCAAAGGCCAAAAATTATTTGTTTGTGGAAAATTTCATGGAAATTCATAGAATATTCTAGAAACTTAATATTGTATTGTGTAATAATAGTGTTCTTGGAAGTTTGATTAACAACTTTGAATTGAAAACTTTGAACGTCTGATTCCAAATTAAGGTTATTGAATCTAATATTACTTGGTGCGGCATGCTTTCATAAAGTTGTTGCAAACTTATATTAGATTTTTAAATGGGTTAGATGTATATGTATCCCTGTTTTAATTTCAATAGACGAAGGTTGTAACTTTGATTTTCATGATTAAGATCCTCTTTCTTGACCCTTTTCCACTACCTTGTCATAAAGTTCAGTTCAACTCTTTAGAAATTTGGTCTGATCTCAAACTTTTCCATTGCTATTGACTTTAGTCTAAGTGTCATTTCGCCCCCAACATGCTAAAACCGCCTAACTCAAATAATAAAATCATATGAGTTAGGCGATTTTAGCATGTTGGGGGCAATTTGTTTCTATTTTTATTGTTATATAGGCATTTTTCTATTTATGGGGCCACTTTTTACAAACATTTTTGCTTGTCCAACAGTTGTAGAGAGTGTCAAAAGCAAAAAAATAGGTCAAAAGTATTTCTCGTTTTTCAACGATACATCTTTTGTTTTGTAGAAATGAGTGGGAGAAGTTCAAGGCGCAGAGTTGTGGATGATGGTGAAGATGAAAGCCCCAAAAAGGCAAAGGGGGCTAAAGCCAGCAATGCCAAAGTGAACTCAACTGCGAAAGGTGGCAAACCTTCTCCTCAGATTAAGGTAAGGACATTTGGATTTTGTTGTTTGCTCATGAGACTGAGCTGAAGAAAAACAGTATTGGGTTGTTCATGTCCTTCTATTTAATCTTTGACAGTGCCATCCCTATAATCGACAACATGCACTCCATATATTTATAAGTATGTCGATTTTTTTCAGGGATCAGGCTTATAGCTCCTGAGTCCTGACCTATTTAAAAGATGAATAGGGTGTAATTTCCCAATTCTGTTATATTTGAGATATTTGCGATGCTCATGTTTTTATAGAAGCAAAATATTGTTGTTGAAACCAAAAAAATGCTGAAAATTATGACATTGTGAAGATTATGTTACAGTTTGAAAACAGATTTTTAAACTTGGAAATTAAGACCCCTGTTGTCATTATTTACAATAAATGTTAGGTGGCAGCAAGTTTTGTATTAGTGGCTATTGGATTTCTTTTGCTGGAAGCCAAGCGTTGCTCACAGGTGCTGCCACATGTGGCAAAGCAATGTATCATTTAAAAACTAAGCTTCTATGTTTATTGGGTTGATTTCTGCTATTCAAAGGTATGGTTTGAAAAAGACTTGTTTTTCTTTATGTTTTAGTGAAATCTGTTTTTGAATGTCTGGTTTACAATGTTTTGGAAAAATGTACATACTTTCAATTTTACAGGGGTTACTGAGGTCAGGAAATGACTGAAAGATATAACACAATCCTGAAACTTAAAAGAAGGGAAGCTTTTTTAAAATGATACTGAAATTGGTATCTTCTTATAAGAGGTCTATTTGCTTTCAACAGATGATAATTTGTCCAATGTGATTTCAGGTAATGACAAGTGTTGATGCTAGATGGCAGTACATATTTTATAATGATCAGTTGGAAGACTTAAACTATTGTATTTCTCAACATAATGGTTTCAACAGCTAAGAGAAATATTGAAAAAAATCATAAGAGAATAAGGAATGTATTTTGAGCATTTTAACTATATCTTGACATGTAGCATATTGGAAAGCCTAAAACTTAGCTTTCAAAGACAACTTGCTTTTAAGTTTTCTTATTTTAATTACTAATCATGTCATCAAAGAATATATGATCTTCTGTTTCTATATATATCATAAACATCCTGAAAGGAGTGTACAATGACAGGATACAAGTAGAAAGTTTCAAACTAGAGTTTCTTTTTATCCTGCTCTTTTATACCATTTAAATGTTGAGGAAGCTTACATATTTGATATGTTTAACATCTTTTCATAAAAATGCAATTGCCTAGTTCTAATGTCTTCATTTTCATAAGCCCTATATGTCTACTATGTCAACAGACTTCATGCAATTATGTATCTATAATATGAAATAATAATGGTTGAATAGAAAGCAAAAACTTTCCTTACGCACAGTAATAATCAATAAAAAATAGAATAAAGTTCCAATAAACTATAATATGTTCATACTCTTGCAATGAATATGAAAAGATTTTATAAAAAAATATATTGTTAAAGTATCAAGCAAAGAATCAATACTGATACATTATCATAATTCTGGGCTATACTATATTAGCTGACTCTTCTATGCATAAACATACTCCTATTCATATATGTATATGTATAAGGTTGGGTCTGCTTAGATTTATGGCATTAGAAGCTTTATCTATGTTTTGATTTACAGGTTTTTTACCATGAAGTGATATACTAAGGGCATATTTGAGGAAAGTTGACTGTTACAAAGTAACAAAGTTTATTCGTAACATGTTACCGGGGAGCTCTATCAAAAAAGTGATTTTTACTTGTCTATACATGTATAAAGAGAAACGTATGGGAACAGACATACAGCTTTGTTACTTTGGAACAAAAGCATTCATACTAAACCCTTTTTTAATCCTTTTGTTTCTTTGTAACAGTTTCAAAATAACAAATGTGCGCTTGACATAACATAAGAATATCCACTACTGTAATAGCGTACATATCTGTGGAGTTTATAACTTTACTAATGATGTACTAAAAATAAAAGCATGCCCCTTTTCCTATAACTTGAAAGAACATAAGAACACTTGCTTTAATTATTTCAAATGTCAATTTTTTGCTAGCAATGAGGTAGCAATATGAATGAGACAAAAAGGATTGCTGATAAACTTAATGCAATAAGAATTATTTCAGAGATAATAAACACATCGCTCAGAAATACTCATGAATGAACCTTTTTTTATTGCTTTTGAGTCTGCATTAGAAGTAGCCACATGAAACAAATAGCTTGTCATGTCTTATTAATAAGCTTGACAGTTTAATAGATGGAGTTACAAAATATGGGCAATACAGCATACACTCTAAAGTCAGGACTCACACAGCTGTCAAATACATTGAAATTCACTTTTGGACTAATTGTTCTCTGCCAAAGTTGTCAGTTGATGTGATTTGCTGATACTATTGTTCAAGCAGGGAGGCAATAAAGTTGTGTTGTTGGGAGTCATACATATGCCCATTATTTCATGAACAAACAGTATCCAAGAGATATGAGACTGAGTGAATAAGCACTAATGATATGAGCCAATGCTGGACTGGCCAAGCAGAATAGTATTCCAAATGGATTGAAAGTTCATGAGGCAAAAGTAAACAATGACTTTTTGTTTCATTGTTCGAGCATAATATTCATAGGGAAGAGTTTCATATTTCTTGACATTGTCAATGTCATATTTCATTGTATAATGTACATTGGAATTAATTTCAGAAATGCATGTTATGAATATATCACTCATTTTAGTACTTGGTCAATAAACCTGAAGATGAAAATGATATAGTTTGAAAATATAAAAAAAACATGAAAATGATAATTTTCAGACTTTTTATTTTTATCACATAAAAAAATCAGTTCTTAGAATTTAGTACTTGAATATAACGTGTTTTTTGTAGAATATTCTATAATTGTACTTGTTGAAGTTGTACTTCACTTGTTTCATCCATAGATTTGTATACATTTGAGAACTTTTTGAAATAAGGGCCATTTAAGTAGTTTTGAATATCCTACATGTTCTAAAATTTGTTCCGCAAAAAAGCATTATTGTATTCGATATATATATATATACTATAAAATAATGATAAAGTCCAACACAAAAGATATGTGTGTTGGACTTTATCATTATTTTACATACATACTGTGCATAAGGAAAGTTTTACTTTCAAATCTACTATTATATATATATACTATATGCATACAAGTGAAAAAAATACTGATTTTATAAACATCTTTTACAATGACCAAGTACTTATTTTAGGGATAATACTTCACAACCTATTTATGAAATGCCATTAAACTGCAAATAACTGTTTCTAGGCATTATCACATGCTGGGCAACCCTGTCACATGACATTTCATGACCAGAGGCCAAAATCTATGAGAGAAGAGAATGATGATTATGCACTAATTAAGGTATTTTAGTCCAGCCCAATGTCACAAAAGAAGGATTACGAAGCAATGGGCCAGATTAATGGATAACTTTCATCATGTGGAATTAAGAGCAAAGCCACTTGGTGCATTTTCAGATGGAGTTTGGGTACTGCAGTTACATGTTCAGTGAAACTCTTCATTTGAGAATATGTCTCAAAATCTGTGTTGTGCCAATGGATTCATTTTTACAGTTGTGTAGAAGTTTTGTTGTAATAGAATAATGTCACATAAAATTCCTTCATGTATACATGTACATGTATTTAAAAAGCTTTTGTTACTCTTGTAAATGGTAAAATAGCCTTGAATTCCTCTGATTTATACCCAAAAGGGTTTCAAAAGTGCTCCTCAAAAGAATAATTTCACTGGGTTTTTCTTATTAGCAAAGGGTTAGACGGTTCAAAAAGGAAGTGCAAAAAAAGAAGAAACAAGTTTTATGTATACTAATGTGCTTAGGTAGTTGGGTTGATTCTAGTATGTCAAAAGAATATAGGTAGAGTTTTATAGTTCACCAGATTGAGTCTTGCAGTCTTGCAGTTGTTTTTCAAGTTGTCCATTGCGGAATCAAGGGAATTAATGGAAAATTCAACAAAATTGAAAAATAAATGTCATAAAAAACTGTGAGCCACATTTTGACTATTAGTTGTGAGGGATTTCCCCTTTCCTGATGAGGCAAATTTAATATACCATGAAACCTATCATGTGACACCATAGTAGAATATATCTTTTAAAAGCTTATTTCTTAGTTAGTGAAATAAGTATTTCAAACTTCTTTTCATGTTTTCATTTTATTGGACATGCAGCATGCAAGGTTCATTTCAACTGATGGTCATCAAACCCATTTCTCATCTTAAGATTTGCATCCACATGAAAGTAACTTATGTAAACTCCCTTTCATTTCTTTCTGTAAAGAATATGCTGATTTTCTGTACAATTGAGCTACTTTACTACTTTCTTCTTTATAACAAACCCTCTAAGCTGATTATGATGCCATCCGTAGTCCTGCTAGCCATGAAGTCATGCAATGTCCCTCTTAGCTTTTAGGAGTGCCATGAATATTGGTTACATCAGAGGGAAAAGATTTCTAGGAATCATAGATGTTCGGTCTGTGAACTATCTGGCCTTGATAATGAGTGGTACTGAGAGAAAATAAACTGTATCAATTCAATGGGTAATACAAGTTGATAGAAATCCAGTTTCTGAGTTAACTCTAAAAGATGGGTATATTGCTATATTGTGAATATTGAAATTGGTCTCGACACAGAATTCAAAAAGAATCCATCAAGTTTCTGTCACAGCTCTTTAGAATTGCACAAGGAAAAATCGAGAAAAGAAAAGTAATTTATGAGAAATAACCTTCATGACCAACTTCATAGTCACAATGTTTTACACAGTATAAAGTGTTTTAAAGTTGATGTACGAGTTAATGTATAATTTTAGATTAGCATTTAAAATTTTAATGTAGCAATTTGAGAGTTGTATGTACATTATCTTGTGTGTTATATTACGTTATGCAGTCTGAAAAAGCTTTGTGGAAGAAAAAATATAACTAGAGAAAGAACAAGTGACTAAAGTTTAATCACAAAACAAAAGACTCGCTTGCTTTTTAAAGAGAAATCCTATTGATATTCAAACCAAGAACAAAGCTCCATTGAGAAGTTTTGCAATGAAAGTTGGAGAAAAAGGTTGAAAAATCAATAAAGAGAGGAAGGCTTTTCTGTTCCAGTATATTTTATCAATAGTTTTTCAGTGCATGAAACTTATGCTTGATAAAAGTCTTACTTGAGTATTCTTGTTGACAGTTTGGTTGGTAATAAAAATTCACCATAAAAACTGTTTAAAATAAATGCTAAATTCAACCTCTACTATCATTTGGAAACAAATTATGCTTTTTCTTGTTGGCTTTTTGAAAAGGATCTATTATTACAAGTCGGAAATAAGATATTTTTGCAGTGTTTTGTTTTTTCAGAAACAAGAGTTTCAAAATGATATATTAGCAGAGTTGATGTATGATATAAGCCAATCTGTAAAAAGTTTTAGCATTAATGGTCTTCAAGCCAAACATTATGAATAATTGAGGAGTTTTGGTGAATTGTACTGCCCTGACAATGCTGGATTAGCCACTACAATGTATCTGTGGTAAATATAATGCGAATAACATTGCCTCATGTGATGTTTTGCTCTGTCTTCCAAGTTTATAGGCTACTTGCATAATGTACAAAGGTGCAGGAATGATTGATGATGTGTCCTTTTATACATTGTATAGATTTCAAGAAAACTCATTTTTCTTATAATGCATGGCTTGGAAAGAATAATCAAACGTACCCATGTCTGCCGAGAAACTTTTGAGATTTATGTTTATCAAAAGGGAATCGGCTGTATAGGATTATATTTTGCTTATATATCTGTTTCATAGATATATTCTTGGAACTGTTTTTTGTTGCTGTTGTTGACCTAATTAGATGATTTTTTTTTGTGTTGTTTCAGTGACATCTACCAAGAAGCAAGAACTTTTTTTCTCTCTCGTGTATTTTTTGATGCAAACCTATATTTGATACCCTGTCTTGAATTCAATGTGCCAAACGGGAAGTTTACCAGTTTCAAATTGTTGTGATTATATCATATCAAATATCTTGTTCTATAGTTTTTCTACTTATAAGTCTACAAAAGATTAAAAAAGGTACAAAATGTGCGTTTGAAGTTTACTTTGATTTTTAAAACCTTTACTTTGATTTAACCTTTACTTCTTTAATCTCAGGTACAAAAAAACACCCCAAAACTCCATTAGTTTTATGAAATTAAATTTCTCTTTGTTCAAATTTTGTGAAAAATGTAATTCATGTGAAAGGAAAAGTCTGCTAAAAAGATGAATAATGAAATGGCTTTTAAGTTCAACCTTCCCTTTTAAGTGATTCTAAGGAACTAATCTGTTTCTTTAGAATTAATCTTTCTTTGCTATTGGATTTTCAATGAATGTACCTATTTGTCACAAGCATGATGCCAACCTTTCTCTTCTAGACAGTTGCTGGTGATGTACTGTAATCGTTTCATTCTTTAATGCCACTGTGATTAAGGTTAGGGAACTCAACAAATTTGGACAAAGATAAAAAAAGATAAAAATTAAACAAGTTCCAACTAGTTTCACTACACATTTGTTCTGTAAAGCTTTTAGAAAATTCTTATTTTTTTTCTCTTGACACAGATAAAAAAAGAGAGGAAAGTACAAGTTCAAAGTAGTTCCACAATTTAGCACAAATATAAACTAATGCTGACTTTATAGGTCCAAACCTTTGTAAATGTCAACATTGAAACAGATTTGACAAAAGTCTAAATCTATTTAGAAGTCTTAAGAAGTTACGTAGAAGACCGATGATGCTGAATATTATAGCAAATCATTAATGGTGCTGTGATTCTGAAAGTTGTTTTTATTCCATTGGTTTGACGAAACTTTATGTGGAAACAATTTAAAGCAGCTCTACAGTATGCATTTGAAATGAAAATAGAATTAATTCCAGAGGCCACTTTTGTATTCATTATTATTTCTGTTCTTTTGTATGTACTTCGTTTTGAGAATGCCAAGCCTATCATTTGTCTATTAAAAATGCAATACAAGTTTACAATATTAACTTGGGTGTGTCAGTGCACAAACTGTATAGTTTGTCAGTGATACATTTGGATGAGTCCATTAACTTTTCTAGGAATGGGGGTGGCAGGTTATAATCAAACTTGTTTATTACATGAATCAAGCTACACAGTTGACAGAAATGACAGGTACTGTGTCATCAATATGCATGTTACTTGTAAAACATGATAGTTTTATAAAGTCGTGAGTGTTGTTGTGTTCCGTTTGTAAAATATTAAACCAGGGTAATGACAGTGTCACAAAAGTAAGAATGACTACACAAATTATCA
>JAVSBT010008902.1:20201-37987 GCA_033118115.1 Pharyngocirrus eroticus
GTTGTGTTCCGTTTGTAAAATATTAAACCAGGGTAATGACAGTGTCACAAAAGTAAGAATGACTACACAAATTATCATTGATTTTTTTAACTCAATGAGTTTGTAGGGAAAGTGGAACTTGACTAAAGTTAGGAAAAAAGCGCAACATTACACAACCAGTGTAGTTTTGCTTTGGGAGAAGGTAAGATGAATCAAATCAACTTCTCATTAACTGCATTAAATATGTAATATTCTCAAAGTATATTACTTGATCGTCTAAATATATCATTTTGGGGGCTGTTGTCTTCATATAGTGTATTTTTAGCAGCAACATAGTTGTATGCAAAGGCATATTTATATAATTGATAGAAGGCAATTCAAGACATAAGCCCTACTATTGATACTTTAATATGATATCGTCACCAATGACTGCAAGAACCTTTAATAGGCATGATGATTATTGAAATATTTTAAAATATTGGATTCTTTTGCGTGTGGGTGTCTACAGTTATAAGTATATGCCTTACTTGCTAAAGTGTTATCAAGTTTGTTATAGCAAATGCATTTCAATATGATTCCTAGAAGAGCAAGTATATTGCATGTATGTCATATTTCAGAAGACACCTTTCAACTAGTTTGTATTTTGTTATTTACATTCAAAGACCACGACATTGCTACTTTTCTCTTTTTTGCTGTTCATAGTGACCATAAAATAGAAGTTGAAGAAGTGATACATTGTCTAAGCAAGTTTATGTGACTTGATGACTAACTGGTTTCTGATGAAAACAGCGTCTATACAAGTATGGTCTAGTATCCTATGAGACGCTGGGAAAAATAGCCATTTACATAAAGTCCTGGTAACTCATTAAAAGTTACACAAGAAGGGAAAAGTGTTTGTTAATGAAGTCTTTCTAGAAATCAATGTGATTTGCAAGTGTTCTATGTGATCAGTGAATATTGATGTGCACTAAGGCTTAATTGGTATGTAGCTTAATTGCCTCAAAGTCTCTACTCTTTGCTTGTACATCGCTAGCTTAAGTATTGACAGGGTTTTGTGATTGTGTAACTTAGTAATGAATCTTATGTTTAACATATAGTTGTTGGTTAATGAATTATACTGGTGAACAGTCATGAAATTTGCATGATTTGTAAGCATAATCTAACAAAGATCAGATTCTATATGACACAAGGGGAGCATACATTTTACTGCAATTAATTAAAATGAAAAAAATCCATACAGAAAGTGTCTAAGAAAATATCTATCATTTACAATGGCAATAGTTTTAATTAAAGTTGGTGTTACTTTCCAATATAAGCTTGAGAAAAAAAAATGAATTATTCCAAGTCTAAAGTTGTGAATTTTACAAAAAAAATAGCTTTTTTATTTTGAAAATTGTTTGTGGATTCAGCTGAAAGACTCTGAACAGTTACAACTTTATGTAATATGTTTCTTTTATGTCAGTTTTTAAAACTATTCTGTGATACAGGTAGAAGTCTTACAGACGCATTTAATCATTAAAGAAACATAACTCTGTAGATGAAGGAGCAAGGCCAAGGTTTTGTTTTTTATTTTTAGTCATGCACTTGAATTATTGAAAGTAAAAACTCTCAGAAGTATGTTTCATAGAGCCAGCTGAAAAGCCTGTTGCCTGTATAACTTAAGTACATGCATTAGTTCTTGAATGGAAACAATATTCTGTGACACACCATTCATATTCCTGGTGTCTATACTTTCTTTGTAAAGGAAGTGCTTGTAGAAGATCTTTGCACTTAAGAATTCAATTCATCAAATGCTTAGTCCCTATGCTATTGTCCCTAGAAAGTACTATATTTGATACAGAAAGAATAGAACCCATAGTAAATTATTAAAGGATAATAGTTCTTCTCAACTACCTGATCCACCGTACTTCCAAATCACATTAATTTACTTAAACTTGGAGCCATAGGCAAAGAATTTTCCCCTAGCAGTGCTCAAGTTAAAACCACATGCATATGTGCCCATTATTGATTTTTTTCCCTTCAGAATTTCTGCCAGAAACAAGAGACTGCAGAAAGTTTTTCATAAAGAGTGTGCGCAGCAATGGACATGATAGTTGGAAAGGAAAACTTTTGATTTAACTCAGAGTAAAGGATTTACTGATTTGTAGTGAACAAGAAATAAAAGATTTTAAAGATGAGATTATTTGCAATGTCATGATA
Source organism: Pharyngocirrus eroticus (assembly GCA_033118115.1). NCBI lineage: Eukaryota > Metazoa > Annelida > Polychaeta > Saccocirridae > Pharyngocirrus > Pharyngocirrus eroticus. Next base: position 22,380 of record JAVSBT010008902.1, read on the forward strand.
AATCACCTGCTTATTTTATGTTGAATATACATTTATTTGAATATTCAAGAAACTATTTAAATGGATAGTAAAGGCCACTTTTAAATCATATGCTACTTTTATTACTCATCTGCTGTAATAAGATTGGATGTTAATTTTTCATGACATTGAAATATTTAGATAATGGTAATGAGTAAAGGGTTTATACTTGTAAATATATAGGTACAAGATATCCATTTTGATTCTTACTAAGATTATAACTTCTGTTCCATGGAAAAAGTTTTTTATCTATCTAAAGCAAATGCATACTATTCATGTATTATCCAAGCACTATTGTTCAAACTTTTACAAGTCTCAGATTGATTTTGATTCCTTTATACCGTGTAAAATAGATCTATACGTCTGCCTTTTATCCTTGAACAAATCAGTTATTCTATTTTTAAGATTGTTACAAATTCTAGTCATATGGTACAAAGTCAATAAAGATTATCTATCTACTATTCTGGCTAAAACTTCCCATTGAACTCTCTCATTGCTAAAAAATAAAACTCAATCTGAAAAAAACAAAATAAGCACATGTGTGCAAGGCATTACTTCGATAAAAATGTCACATTATCCTTAGTGTGCAAAGTGCAGATAAAATTTTGCCTTTTGGCAGATATCTCAATAGAGAATAATCAATTAGGAAGAGGGAAGATGAAATGAAAAGATTTGAACAAGGATGAAAGATCATCATGCAGTTTTTTTTTAAAATTAATCATCCTATTCAGTTTTGGTGTTTATTGTGAGAATAAACATTATCATAGTTCATACTGTTGATAAGAACGATTTTAAGATCCATTCTGTGATAAATAATGAAAATGCTTTTCTATTTTGAAACTGTTGTTAAGTTGTGAGCATAAAAGTTACCAAGAGGAAAAATGTCCATTGGTTTAAGACAGGAGATACTCATCTTTCTGAAGAAGATAAATCTCTGAATATTTTAAGTTTTGGGTGAATCAAAATCAAATTCAATCCAAGTATTTACATAAAACTACTTTGAAACTAACTTTTTCTGTGACAAAGAAAGTGGCACATGCCACTTCATCAAAATTAAATCAAAACTGAATTAAGATTGGTCAGACATTCTATGAGGCCTCTGTAGGGGGTTTATGTGACCAGCTATTGTTAGACTGTTTCTTTGGATTCACTTGTCAAGAGCAGGTGATAGCAATGTCAACTTAGAATAATTGACAAGATTTTAAACAAAGTAATTAGAGACTTGTTATAGCGCATTGGAAGTTGTTGATTATGACCATTTTCTGAAAGTGTAAATTAGATTGTGTGACAAAAAAGAATGACTTACTTGCACTTGTTAAAGTTTTTCTGATTCTTTTGGGAATCGTCAAATGTAGAAGTCAGAAAATATAGAAAGAAACTTTGGTGATTGATCTTGCTTTATGACATAGACAACAAAGAGATGATGACTTTTGAAGATAGTTATTGATTAGAAATAATTTGATTAATGACCAAAATTACCTATGTTTGTGATCAAAGGGACAGAACTTACAGAAGTTTAGTAGCTGTATTGGAGCAGTGTTATTGTTTTACATCATGGTGTGTGTAAACAATGACCATATTTATTACACAGTCTATATTTGATGTATAGAAAACGAAAAGGTATGACTAGTATTGACTACATTGGAACTTTACCTATATGTATGAAACACAGGGGGAAGAAAAGATAATGGTAGCAACATGAGTACTCTGGAATTTGTTATTTTCAGTCCCTGAATGGAACATAGCCATGATGAAAACTAGATGTTCTATCAACATGACATTGAAGCTAATTTTGTTAATGAACTTTTTGATGAAAAAAAGAATGTTTGTGAACTATAAAGAAAAGGAAATTTTTGTTTCAACTCAACCGTATTGTACCTTTTTATCTTGTTCAGATGAGCTGAGCAAATTCTTTGTAAGCGTTTGTCTTTGAGATCCATGCAGTGATAATGCTCTGCTATCAATCTGTATGTTTGTAGGATTTCCTTTCCTCTTTTTTTCATTTTTTTTTATCTTTCATAATTTGATCCTAGTGTAAAAGACATTTGATCTTGCTTTAATTATTGAAGGCACACCTGTATAATGCCAGTATTTTGAGGCTTGAAGCTCAGGTTCAACTCAGTAAACTTGTAATTGAATAAGTAAGAGTGGTAAATAGATTGCATTCAAACTTGTCTTGGTTTCCTTTTATCAATCTATAAAGGATTTCACATCAAACAACTTTGAGAAACTGCACTGCTTCTTTTTTATGTGACAGATCGGAAAAAAAGGAGAAAGATTGAATCATATTATGGCCTTATATTAAAGGTTTAATTATGTGTATGGTTTTACCAAATGAATGTCCGGGGATAGTTATTTCTTGATTTACCCAAGGACTTGATTTTAGCATCAGCTGTTGAAAAATAGCAATATGTTTTTTTGAGGTTTTTTTTTCTAACTTTTCTTTCTCTAATTTCAATATGGCACCTTCAGATGGAATTGATTTTAGATGAAAATTCACAGTGAAACCTGTAGAAATAGGTCTTGAATGATATTAGATTTTCTTGATAAACAATAATAAAAATTTGCTTGATATTTATTTTCAAGTCTAACCCATGTTAATATAGTTGAAATATTAACATGTGTTAAACTTGAAAATAAATATCAAGCAAACATGATATTCAGAGTTTTATTGTGATGTTATGAGACCAATAGAAAATGAAAAATCAACCTCATCAATTTCCCAAAGGTGTTGTATAGGGATTGCTATAGATTTAAGAAAACAAGAAGAAGAGGTAACTGAAAGGGACAGAAACGTATGCAAGAAAAACAATACCAAAAATTCAGAATCTGTGTAATTGAACGTCCCCTTGCATGCTCAGATAGTCCCCTTATTAATATTCGGTGATGTTAATTGGTATAATATGATTTTGCCTTTCTTGTATCTTTCAGGCTATCAAGGGAGGTAAAAAAGTTTTAACAAAAGCTCCAAAAACAAGGTCTACATACAATAGTAATAATACTCAGCCACTTGAACAGACAGAGAAAAAAGGATCTGAGAAAAACTCAACCAAAAAAGGTTAGTAATGTTTTTCAGATACTGTTACATCAATACAGCTAAAAAAAATGCAGCATCATTATTTTAATACAACTAAAGACTGTTTTAAATGTCTCTATGTTATAGTTTTGTGTTGCTGTTGTTGTTGTTGTTGTTGTTGTTGTTGTTGTTGTTGTTGTTGTTGTTGTTGTTGTTGTTGTTGTTGTTGTTGTAATGGTGTTGTTTGATTTTTGGGAGGGTAGATGTTGTAGCTCAACTAGAACTACATGAAAAGTAATATAGTTTGTATCCAGCACAGACTTGATATGGTAAAAACATAAGTGCACATTTTCCTACATGCATATAAGGGAAAAAGTATGATACTATTTAAAGCAACATGCCATTTCAACTGATGTCTTTTAATCACATTGATAGAGGGATCAGGTGATCATGGCTGATTTCTGATATCACAAGCAGATTTCAAACAGATTTCAGAAAAAAAGTTTTGTCATGCTTTCAGATATTGATTCACTCAAGTTTCTTGATCCTACCTTAGCAAGAGAGAAATTAATTTGAAAAATTGATAAGCTAGGCTTAACAACATATAAAGTTTCAGCGGAACATGACTCCATGAACATACTTAAAAACTAAAAATAATTAGGAATGATTGAATTCGATGCTTCTGCATGTAGGGATATTAGTATGAAATTGTTATATTATGTACATAAATAGGCAGGGTTCTTGGTTCAGGGAATGTTAGATAATTATGATGAATTATATTTGAAGGAACAAAGGAAGATATATTTAGATGTAATCATGGTTACTGATTTCTTATTCTGCATGATGGTGTTATTTTTAATTTCAATTTTCCAAAAGTTTGAAGAGGAGAATTGGTAATTTTAAACTTTTGAATGAGGACAGTTCAAACCAAGCTTACAAGAAATGGGTTTATAAATATTATGAGAAACTTAAAATAAGTACATGTACGTGATAGTGTCAATCAACTTTTTGAATTGCCTCATGAAAAGCTGCCTATTTCTGGCATGGCTATGGGTCACTGGAAGTGCCAACACATGCTTTTAAAGTTATAACTTCCTTTGCAAACCAAGGCACATCTGCCTGTGCCTTTCTAGGAATATCCCTTAAGTTTGCAGATATCCTGTTGTCATCAAGATCGTAAAGCTCAGATGCCCCTTTGTCCTTTTCTATAGCCTGACCAGGTGAACAAGAATGATAATGACCTCTTGTGAAAGCATACCTGCGCGTGCCATGGCCACTCTAAATAATACTTAGATATAATATAATTAACAGGTGTTCAGTTTGATATAGCTGTGTGCTCTTGGAACACCCATTGTTTACTAAGAGCAAACAACAACAAAACCATAAATTGTATACAGTAAGCCGTAGGGGGAGTTCAATGGTACAGAAGCTACACGTATTTCAATAAAGAATCAAAATAGAGTATGGCTGCTTCAAAATTATGCCACAAGAGAATAACTTTTTACTTTAGTTTAGATTGCAATTTTTTCACTCGACTTACAATTTCCTTGCAACTCTCTGTGGTATATTTTATCTCTTAGTTACTTTTCTTTGCAACCAAGGTTGTGTTGGCTTTGAAATAAAGGCGTAGAAACAAAACAGTACTAAAGCATTGATGAGACTTGAGATTATGCCATCTAATAATCACTTAATATGAAGGAATTACCTAACTCCTTGATCCATATTGGATAACACAGATTTTCTTTTCACTAGATACAATATTATTTAGCTGAAATTAATTCTAACCATCATTTGCCATTTCATAAGTTTGTAACACACAATTCAAGTATTTTCATTCACGACTTCATGCTAATTTGTCAACACTGTATCTGAAAAATTACGCTTCTAACTATTATTCAGTATAAGTTCTACAGTGGCAAGGACACATGTGGAGTTTTAGCAAGTTTGTAACAGTTGTGTGCATTGAATTATTCAGGCACACGTCATTTACATATTCATCTCACTGACAATGAGGTCTGAATGGAAATGAGGCTACAACACTCTAACAATGATAACGAGAGAAGAAACTTGAGCTTTGCCAATAGTTCATACATTAGTTTAACAACACACTTGGACAGGAGAGTCCTCATAAACCAATGACAACTCCTATGGATACTTCTAGGAAACAAATTGGGGCTTGATTTTTATTAGGATTTTAGGCTGGGACTACTAAATGATATAAAAAGGAAAGTTAAAGAATTCACAATTAACTAGGTAAGTTGTTGATAGTTTTTATATATAGAACTAATTGTACTTTAAGATAGATTTAAACAGCAGTCATTTTGAAAAAAAAATATATAGATGATGCTTGGTATCAGTAAGTGAATTTCAGCTAAATATATTTGGGTGTGTAAAGATTTTTTAACTATTGGTTTATTAGGTTTTGTTAGGGGACATAAATATGGCAATAAATTATCATAAACAGTTCACTAAAAGTTGATTAGACACCACTTGTGTGTTGGTTATCAGCATCATTTGCATATTGAATGTAAATAATGTAGATTTCAAACTTGTTACAAGTTTTGAAATATATTTATTACAAGAAGAGAATATTGCACAGCTGTGGACTGGAATGTATGAAAGTTTAAAAACTATGTCATGATATTGTTGAGTGGAGTATTGATTTACAGTTTTATAACCAAACACACTAAGAATTTACCTGTTCTATAGCTAACTGTATATATCAAATAACATATTATGAACAATGTTTTGATATACGCAGCAAATTAGTCCAGGAAAAGTTTCAAAATAAGGAAACTATACATTTTAAAACTTAAGGAAAGTTTCACTCACATATAATGGGGACAACTACTAACTGTAGGGTTTATTAATAGACTTTTTGTAAAAGTTTTAAAAGCGACTGCCTGCATATAATTGCTATCAAATTATATCACAAAGAGATGACAAAAGTTTTATTCAGTAGTTTGAAACATAACAAAGTTCGTGAACAACTATTATCTGGGACCCTTATCGTAAAATTAACCACGTGAATACTTGGGAAATATGTGTGTGTGTGTGCTAGATTTTTGCCAAACTGATACTTAACAAAACTTTTCATAGCTGTTACAATGAATGCTAATATGAACAGATGGACTTTTAAAGATTGCAAAATTTAAGTAAACTTTTGTGGATGGCTAGAACCAAGACATATGGTGAATGAACACACTGGGTAATTCCCTATATGGAGTCAATTTGTTAAGTTTCATTAGCTGATTGTATTGACAGGCGATGACTGATGTTGGCTTATTAAATACTCAGAATAAAAACTTTTCTCTAAGTCTGTTGCTGATGATGGTAACAAAATCCCCGAAGCAAAGATAATGTTTTTAGGTTGGATTAGAAGTTCTTTGCTTATACCTGAATAAATTGATTTTTCAGGAAAACTTGGGTTTTTTTTTTTTTAGAAGAAAGTGTTAGGTTTTATTTTCACATTCTATAATGGAAGTCACGTTGGCATTTTAAGTATTAATTTGCAGCTGGATACAGCCAACTCGTTCTATTGGGATTAATTGTATACTTTTTTTACCACATGTAAAGTAATTTTTGCAAAGGTTGCCTGTATAAAGGAATTGTACAGAGAGATATGGATTTAATAAGAAACGATATATAGTGTAATAAAGAATCCAGAAATAGGAGTAAATGATTGAAATTATCCAACTAGGAGACAACTGACTTGAAATTAATAGGAAGCATTTTTGTTGAAATTTTATACTTAAAAAAAACCCAAGTCTCTAGCAGTCTAAAGATTTAGTTTTTATCACAATTCCAAAGAAGTATTTGAACTAGTAATATTGATGGTAGTTCCTAGAAATTATGGGAAAAAGCCTTACAGAAAAAGTCATTACTCTCTAGATATAACCGAGTCTTTGGAAATAATATCTGCTTTTGTCATTTTTATCTCATTTCTAATAACGGTGTTGGAAATGAAAACACCTAATGGATGTCAGCAGAGAGAAAGGATATTACTAGAGAAGACATGTTGATGAATTTGATATTGATAACTCAATGCATCATTAGTGGGAATATGCATTTGCCAAATTGCTATAATATATTATGTAATGGCAATATATAATGAACATTGCATGCATTGGTGTAATGTCCCCTTTGTCTTCAGCGTAAAATCTGAGATTCTTATATAAACTAGCAACAAATTTTCATAAAACTAGAAGTATGTCATTTTCAACTAAACTATAATCCCTGTAAACTGAGATAACAAGTATCTTAACTATGGCGTGTTGAAAAGTAAAGCAAAAAAGACAGTTGCTGTGTTGAGAATAAAGTTGTTTTTGTTTTCTTAGATTGTCAAATTTACTCATCATCTGACTTACACAGTGCTAACATCTTGTCTCAATTTGGAACTTTTGTTGTATTTTTCCTAATATGGTATTAAACATGAGTTCACTAAAGTGGGTGAACAGTTAATAAAAATTCAGCCAGTTATCTTGAGAATAGATGTAAAGTTTATAGGATCGATACATTTTCCACTGCTCAAAAAACTTTTGCTCAAATTTGCGAAGTGATAAAAGTTCAAGACTGAATCAATACTGAGGAAAGATTATCCATCACATGATTTTGCAATCGGCTTCACCTTGCCATTATCAGAACATTGCCAGAAACTTAAAACGGGACTTGTAATTACCAACTCAAGTTGAACCTGCCGTGTGTAAGAGAAAGACAGAAGGGAGAGAGAGAGAGAGAGAAAAAAATCAATAATGCAAGGCAAACTATTCAAGGAACAAAGAACTTTAAAGCTGGCGGCCATCTTGAATGCAAAGTATGGTGCCCAGCAACATACTAGGCAAAACTTTTTTCTTCTTTATCTGAATTACTTTCTGAAGGAGCTTAAGGTTTCATGAAAATCAGGAAATATTTGAATAAAGGGGTGAGATAAAGCCTTGGGTCAGATTTGAATATTGTTGAACATTTGTAAAAGTTTTATGGTTGCAAGCAGTTTGCTTAATTAAGTTTATTTCCTAGAAAAAGCTGTTAGTTTTGTTGGCTAGTGACAAGAGTTTTGCAAAACTATTTTGATTGTTGTATGAGAAACAGACTTTATATTTATGGGTTTGAACTATTTTTAGATTAGTAATTTCCATAAAGTGAAAAGAATCTGTTCTTATTAAAAATGTAACCCTTTTAAAAAAAGTGAATGCTTATTTTGAAGTGCAGCCTGCATATAATGAAAAATTATACATGAAAGATGATATTTCTATTCTATTCTAAGCATCAGCAGGTTTTTATTTCTTGTCAATGCTAATGGTATTTTGTGTCATGAATATATCAATTATTGGAAAGAAGAAAAAGTAGCCGATGTAATTACACTTTGCCGTATACAAATTCTGTAGACCTTGCCATATATGTCAGAGGTTTGTTTGAAATATGAAACAACTTTAACAGCATAGTGTGCTCTTGAATATTAAATACCATGAAATCCAAATATGGTCTAATAAAAATGAGTAATACAATATCTAACAATGAAGAGGTATTATCTTTCTTTATTATGTAAACAATAACGATTTACTTTACCATTATTGTGAAGATTTGGTGGCTGTTCAAAAGTTACTTTGACATAAGAGGACAGTTACCCCCCCCCCCCTTCCCCAAGCAGAGATAAAGTCTCTAGAAGATATTGAAAGATTTCTTTTTGAAGACAATCTCTTTTCCCTTTAAAGTCCATCTCCCCTGTTTTTCAGATCCTTGTTATCATTGGCAATGCCATTTCATGCAGCACAGGTATCGTCTCCCTTCCATCTTCTCAAGTCAATGAAGTAATTTGGTTTCCATGGCAACAGGAGTACTTTCAACTTTATGATAAGCTATCAATAATGAATGAAAGAGAAAACTCTGGCTGTTTGATGAGCTTTCTATGTCTCGTTTTTCTTCAAACTTGTTCAATGAGATGGCATTTCAACTCGGCAAATGAAAAGTAAATTTAAAAGGCTACAAAGGGAACAGCCTACAGCCCTCTAAATGAATTTATGAAAGGATAATAAAAGGAACTTTTTTTTTCTTGGAATTATATCATTTTTTTAGCTTGGTCTTTCATTTATTCATAGTTGCTCAAGAGTTGTAGTGTGTTAGAAAAAAAACCAGTCCTAATAGTTTTTCATTGTAATGAATTTCTGTTCTTTCATCTTGCACTTTAGATTGTATCCTATAAACAATCATATACATGGACACAATACTGCCCAAATGCTGTATTATATTTAGGTTCCTTTTCCAAAATGGATGATATAAATCTGTTCATTATCAGGTTCTTTTTTCTTTCTCTTTTTGGCCTTCTTTGTGACTGGTGTTTTAGTTTTTGGGATATATTGAATAGAGAACCATGATCATTCCATTGGGTTTTTTTTTATTCTGTTTGTTTATTCCCCAAGTTTCCTCATGACTTAAGCTTTAGGAAAGCCTTTGTTGGATAATCTTCCATTTCATCCATTTGTAGAAATAAAAGACACTGCACAAATGATTGAAGTATAAAGAACAACTGTTTTGGTGGGGTGTTTTCTTCTATCTTTCTTGCGTTTTGAATCCATTATTGTCACTGCTTGTATTCAGGAAATTTTTCATGAAAGGCTGTGGGGTTTTTTTTGTAAAGGATTTTGCATAGAGCTATAAAGCTAAAGTTTTTTCAATTGCACAGAGGTCAGCTTCCTGGCAAAACATCCCATAATCAGTCATTACCATAAAGGCTAGAATGCAACACTAATGAGTACTTGAAAAGACAACAAATTTGGGGTTGACTGGCAGTAATGTATGGCCTCTTGACATTTGAAAAAAGCAGGTTTTGTTTCGCTGACATTGAATGGTTGAAGACTTTGCTGCATTATCTGATTGCTATTTTATTTTCTGTATTCAATGCATTCCAATGGTTTATTGTTTTATTCACTATAACCATCTCAAAAAATATATCAAGGCGTGAACTAAGCTTTAGAAAGCAATAAAAAGTTTGGAGTGCTATCAGCACAAGGCCTTCTTCAATGAGTATGATTAGTGTCGCAAATCAATACAGGTTTTAGATGCAGGAATGCATCATTTGAAACGAAGCATAGAAGACAGAAAAATGAAAGGAAAAACTTAATTGAAACAGATTTTTACATAGATTTACAGGTAAGACATTATGTGTCTTTAGCTGTTAGATCTTTCAAATGTCTTCTATTTTAACATCAGTCTTGTTAAGTGGTAAGAAACGGCAACTTTTTAATGCCAGTGCAAAAAAAGTATAAATGTCAAGATACAAAACCTCTAAAAAGTTGCAGATTTCCACGAAAGAGTTTTGAATGGCTGTATCTATTCTTGTGAGAATCTGACAGGGGCATTCTATCTGCTGCATGAGCAAGTTTATTTGATGGTGTTTGAATTTAATTTCCTGTACGGGTGGACAGCAAGTGGGACTGGCATCAGATTAAACCAACCTCGATTTGCTCTGGGGGAAAGTTCCACGTCTATCTTTTTTACAAAGTTTGGCAACTTCAATACCATGCTTTCAGTCTTCGATTACTTAAAAGGGAACTGTCATTCTTGTGTGATGGCAATATCATGGGACTGAATCTTAAATCCATACAAGTTTGATTAATGCAGAGTAAGTTTATTTCTTCTCAGAAGTCATCGAGGCAGTCTGTCTTTCAATTCAGTGAGTGATTTTGATTTTTTTTCCATTTTCTTAACATCAGATTACAGAATGTTAAAAAATATTCAAGTGATATTTTGTTTGTTTTACTTGACATTTCACATTGTTTTACTGTTATTTGGTTAATTCTGAGTGGAGAAATAGTCCTATTGAAAGCGTAAAGTCTCCTTATGCAGATAACATAAAGACAGTTAATTCAAATAAGTTTCAACAATAAAGTTTTGTTTGAAAGTTACATCTTTTCAAGTCATTGAGGACTCTCTAAAGGTTTATTTCATTTCAGCTGCATATATCATTACCAGCTGATAACTTCAAACTTTATAGAATGAACGCTAATCCGAATATGGTTTTGACTTTTTATTGCAAATTATTGTAGATAACATCTACATCATCAGGCATATCATTGTCTTGTTCAAGATGTTAGTTACCCAATGCTAAAACTTGAATTAGGTGTATGGAAATAGGGAGTTTACAGAAGTTCTGTGTATCTTAACATTTGTATTGAAACTTCCATATTATCATTGACTGTTAATGTCCTTTTGTTTTTTTATTGTGGGGAAATTGTAAAACCAATGTTGACTTTTCTGATCATTATAGATAAACGTTGTAAAGCTGAAAAATAAAAGTTCTGTTCCTCTAAGTGACAGTGTCTTTATAATGTAGCATTTTATTAATGGAGATCAATACTGTTACTTTGTAGAGAGAAAAAAGGTGTCTATGCATCTTTAGAAGTCTTTTCATGGAAAAGCAATTCATAATATTAAATATCTGATGTCTTTTGTTGTCTCTTGATATTGGGTTAAATGAATAATTTCCCCATATATTTGCATCAGTGTTGACCCGTTTTTATCATATGTTCTGTCATGTTCATCTTTTATCGTTGTCATCGTTAATTATTCTTTCTTGCTGCCATAAAAGTGAAAAATGTTGACATCAGCTGTGGGTTGCTTTTATAGAGCTCCATTTCAATCAGGAGTAATGTAGTATTAGGTATGGTAACATCTAGAAAAGCTAACATTATTCTTTAAATCAGGCTATAAAATTTGCACTTGGTGATTTTATGGGTCAAAGCGATGGGTCGGAATTACCATAGAGAAATGAAAGATTTTTTCTGATCTGACTTTTAATGTTGATGCCAACTTAGCAAGAATGGTTTCCAGAGTCTTTTCGCACCCCCAGAGGTCTAAGCTATTTCTTGTTTTGGCGAAAATGGGTAAATGTAACTGTTTTTAAGGCAAATGTTTTTCCATGAGAATATAAGATGAGCTGACATAAACATTTCTTGGCTCAACTGTGTGTTCCAAACTAACATTGATATTACCAGTATACATAAAGTATTTTAATAACTCTGAAAATCATGTTGCTTGATTTATTTTCAAGACAAATACATGTTGTTAAATTTTCGACAATCTTATGACGTCATCTTCAGAACACTCGAAGTAATTATTATACTTTATTTCTACAAGTTATCAGTTGGCAATGGATTACCAGTATACATTAGAGGAAAAAGATATTTCTTTAAAACTGTCACTGCCATGTTATATAGATTTTGTAATGACAACGCCAATGAGTTCCCAATGTATAATCATAATTTCCCAGAAATCTTGTAGCTTTTATTTTTGTCCCTTAACGTGAAGTGGTAAAATTACAAAACCTGTTTCTCTAAAAAATGCCATACTAGCCCAACATGTCTAAGTTCTTTTGTGTTCAGATGTTAGACTACAGTTATTTACCAATGTTTTAGAACATTAGAGTAGAATATGATATGGAATTATACTAGTGAGTCACAAATAATGCTGAAAACTTTTATGACACTGTAAAAAATATTTCACTTTGCACTGAGTTTGCAGGAAACCCGTTATTTCCTCAGCAAGAAGTTCTTATGGATGGAAATTGTGATTAGACCTTCCTCTTTTCCTGAATTTTGTGTTTAAGTTTCATGTGATGATTTCTGAAGCAAACATTTATTGATGAAGCAATGGCAAAGGGTTGGGTTTTGGTTTCCCATAATGGTGTGATCCAAATTCTATGTAAAAAGTCAGCCAAAAGTGAACCAAGATGAAGCAAATTAGACAGAATTGTGAAGCATAATAATTCTATTCTCACAGAAAGAAAGGGACAAAATATAAATAGAACAGGTAGTTATATTTGTTGATGTTTTATCAATAATGAAAGTGAAATGCCTGGTCACAGGGGAGTTGCATTTGAAAGTTTTATCAAATTGTAACGGAACTCTGAGCTCTGTGGCATTAAAATAATGCCATCTGCTACAGCACAAAACTTTTAATTTAATTGGCTTCTATGGAAACTTTTTTATTCTGTTAGTTTTGTCATGATTCCCAATGAAGTTTACAAATCCCAAAGCCTATTTGACTGATAGATACAATATATTAATGAGCGACTTATTATTGATATCCACTGAGGTATGCTGGGTAAACTTATATCATCGGGAAAACTAAAATATCAAGTTGTATATACTAATCAATAGTTGAGTAGAGTTTTTGCTTATGGCACAGTGATCTTCATATTGAAACTCTGTAGCAGCACTGAACTTGTCAAACCAAGTTCATGCAGCAACTTAAGTTCTGTGCTGGAAAGTAAAACTAATCAATACTTGTAGATGCATCAAGTTATAATGGACAGCGGTACTGCAGCAAAGTAAAACTCCAAAGTGAGGCTGACAAAGTTGCAGCTCCCTGGAAGCCATGATGATATTATATCAAGTTTCTGTTAACCTGAATTGGAGAATTCATTGTTAGATTTATGATTATTCTTAGACTTTAATGAGAATTGCTCTTTCACTATTAACAATAACATGGCCGTCTTATTAATATTACTTCACAATTACAATACCAGTTTAGAATTTAACACGAATAAAGATTGTGGAATTATGGTCCAAGTTTTCCTTTTTGTAAGGTTTTCGTTTATAATTGGTCACAGAATTATTGAAATGAGAACAAGTGAAAGTGTACACAAAAATGGCCACTGTCTCATTTTTCATGGAAAGCAGTCACTCGATCTTCTTGAAAAAGGATTGCTTTCAGAAGTAATATCATAAAAGGAAGTCTGAGACTGAGAGATTTTTTATTTCTATTCAAAGAATGTCTGTGACTGAGATCGTCATCTGTAAGAAACCAAGAAAAAGCTGGTTTATCATTGAGAGTAATGGGGACTTAGTTAGAGATAAGTTCACCATCAATTTAATGCTATGCTCAAAAGCAATATCTAGTCACATGACCATTAGTAATTATTAACAAGCATTGAGTGATATATAATACAAAGCATATTGTGCCTGGCATTGTTGAAATGTTGAACAAAAGTATCAGAAAATCAATTAAAAAGTATTTGCGAAATTCTAGAAGTATTGAAAAAAAGTACAGACTTTATCTCTGGAACATTTACAGTTTAGTATTTCTTTGTATGTGTGTGGGAAAATATCAGATAAACAGTACAACACATGGCAATAAAAGGACTTTTAACGATGACTTCTCTAAATTATTAGAATATCAAAGAGATAATATTGCCACATCCTTTGTTGACCCACAGAGACCAACTCTAGATATGGACTAAATTGTTTTTAAAATTGGCTTGAATAATTAATGCAGTGACAGTTTGCATTGGCAAACAGACCAAATGAAATTTATCAAACCATCAATTTTGATGAAGTTGAAGGCAAAATGGTAGCCAAAACCCAATGCTTGCATGGAAGCATGAGTCAAAAAGTTAGTGCCGTTGATTTGTTGCCAAACAAAGTATCCACAATAGGCATTTGTTTGTAAAGCCCTCATCAATGCATGGTTTATTTGTGTTTCTTTTCCTAAATAGACCATTTCTTTGATCATTGCTCTCTCGTCCTTGAGGCAGTATTTGCTAAGCAACCATTCTTGGCAGACAACATCACCAAAGCTTTCCCATCAAAGCTTTTTCCTAATGTTTTAAAACCCCCAAAGCTTTGTCCTTCTTTGGGGAAATGTAGTAGCAAAGGAAACAGAACACTGCTGACCAATCAGAAACAAGAAAAAGTCTGATGTTATCATGGAAAAAACTTTTATGGACTCTTGCGTCTTTTGCAAAAAGAAAAATAGAAAGAAAATCAAATAGTTTGCCAACTATTGATATGACAGTGTTGCTATATTAGTTCCAGGCTTATAACAAATCTATAGAGTTGACATTTGCGAGCTAAGAATGAGATGGAATGATTTTGTTAAATCAAATGCAAGACGTCTATTATTTACCAGATTATTCAGAGGACATTTCTCAGCAATATTATTTTTACAAGACATTATTTTGCCTATTAGACTGGTCTCATCTGTATAAAAGTATGAAAGACAATCTAAAATTCTTCTGGCAAGACAAATTATATGATGTGTGGAAATAGAAATATACTACACGACAGACTGGAAGTGGAAGCTGTAATAGGCGGCATGATTTTCTTTAGCTTTTAAAGTTTTAACTACTTTAAAGGAGTTTCACTGAATTTATATTTTATATCTCACCTGCAGACAGTACCTTCTTTGCAAGAAATTAGCAGCAGAGCTTGGCAGGCATGCCATTTACACAACACATTAACATGTCAAGGAATAGGTTTTTGATGTTATTTTAAAAGTGTTTTGAAAGTGTGAAATAAAAACTTCAAAAGAATGGCACAGATGTTTTCCATGGATTAAAAATGTCAGTTGTCTGGCTGTTTATTTTCATATGTTTGATTGTCAGAAAGATAAATTTGTCATGTCTAGGAATCAAGATATACAGGTATATAAATGTGTGTTACTGATTGAACTTGATT
The DNA here is from genome assembly GCA_033118115.1 of Pharyngocirrus eroticus. Classification (NCBI taxonomy): domain Eukaryota; kingdom Metazoa; phylum Annelida; class Polychaeta; family Saccocirridae; genus Pharyngocirrus; species Pharyngocirrus eroticus. Next base: position 37,866 of record JAVSBT010008902.1, read on the forward strand.
GATATTTTAAACACAGTGACTCATGTCACAATAACATGTACACCTCCCTAGTCTAAATAAATGCATGCCAGATACATGCCAAACACCAGGACACCTGCCAAATACATGCCGACACATGCCAA
>JAVSBT010008903.1:0-16148 GCA_033118115.1 Pharyngocirrus eroticus
AGTCGATATAAATAGCAAATATAACATCATATCAAAAGTAAAAAAAAAAAAGTGGTATCTTTTCATATGACTTTTAATTCGAATTTTCCCGATCACAGACTTAATTTAGCTACATGATGCACTAGTATCCAGAGAATTCTGTTTCCTTTGTGTTACCTATGACATTTATAATCGCTGTTATACTTTTACAAGTAAAATACCAGAAAATATTTGGTTTTATTGACTTTTTTTCCTTTTAGTTACATGGTTTTGATTCCAATTGGTTATTTTACACACAGTATCTTAAGTGCTATAACTGGCATTATGCAATGCATTTTCATACTTAAGTTACAAACTGGTCACATTCAACTAAAGGAATTTAGATGAGGCATGTCCCAATTGGTTCAGAAATATTGTTACCTACAATCAAATATACCTATATGGTAACTGAAGATAAATATCAAATAACCATGGATGGGGGGAGGGGGGGGGGGGTATTTAATCTTCATACACTGGTGGGTCAGGTTTTGACCATTTCTAATTTAAGGGGGAAGGGGGTAAAAAAATAGCCCCGTTTAATGAAACAAGGAGAAATTAAGTTCCTTGCTCTGGAAGAGGCATTTTCTGTAGTTAAACTTAGAAAAACAAGACAAATCAAACTTATCAGTGACGGATTTGTGGCTCAAGATTCGAGTTATAGCATAGTAAGAGTTAACGATCAAAACCTGTCTGATTGAGCGAAGATAGGTGTAAAATACATGTACATCAAAATAGCAGTTCATGACTCAAGGTGCAACTTCTTGTGTATGGAAAGTGTGAATGATTGAACTTTAAGACCAACTAAAACTAAAAGATAGATGAATCTTAGAAAAACATTGGCGAGAGGTTGACTTTTTTCATTAGTTTGGTCTAGGTGGTACCACTGTTTTAATGATCAATGTACTGAGGAATTGTTTCTGGAGAGTATCCGATCTCAACCTTAAAAACCACCATTTTTGTTTCAGGTTAAGGCTGTGTTTACATTGAGTCGACTTTAGACGAATTTTAATAACTTTTTAGCTGAAAATCTTTTAGAAGTCTATATAGTTTAGATGCAGATACGATTTTCAAGTCGGTTGAAGTATATTGAAAAATACCAGTACCAGCTGACAATTTGACATTAAGAAGCATGCCTGAAGATTTTGTAGTTAACAATGAAACTTTGCAAATAAATACAAAAATGAACCTATACGGTGGAGATTTTTTGCTTCTTTGTATTGACAAATCTTAAGACCTTTAAGCATTACCGCATGCACATCTTTCTAATTTTTTTTGACTAATGGGGACAAGGTAGCTCAGTGTACTAACACGCTGATTTTAAAGGCATTAAAGAAAAGCAAATGTCATGAATCAGAGGGTCGCCAGTTCAAACCACGGCCAAGCACCTTGGTGTGTCCTTGGGAAAGACACTTTATCCTTACCATCCCCACTTCTAGTAGGTGTAAAATGGGATTAAAAAGCACTTCAAATAGACTCAATTAGAAAGTGGAGTCAAAGTAGCTTTGTATCATGAGGCTTGACCTACCACATTTTTGTTTTATTTCATCTGCTAAATCACCCATGCCAATTTCCACTAATGCCTCAACCAAATCCATCAAACATTCTTTAGAATTCTTTGCATTTTTCCGTTGTCTGTCCTCCCATAAAACTAGCATCTCCAACAGAGCTTCATCAGACTTCTCTGGGTATTTGTCTGTTATTGTGTCTAATGTTTCTTGATCTACAGATAGTTTTTCTCCAAGTCTTCTCCATCTTTCTCCGACATTTTCCAAATGGTAAAGATATATGAAATCAAGATTGTCAGGGTCTAAAAAAAATAGATGATGTCAGATAGGTTTGGGATGAACTAAGTCAGCATTTCTTGATATTGTTTGTGAAAAAATAAATAAATATTTATCTTTACAAACATTAATATTTGGCTACTTTGTGTTAAACTACCAAAATAAAGTGTGTGACTTACTTTTATCTAACAGTGGGATAGAGTAAACATCAGCTCGAACTGTCATCACTAATACAAAAAGGAAATAAAAGAGCAGCATGAAAGTAGCTAGTAATTACACTTTTGTTTCAAAATTATTAACCGAAGATGATTTTATGATAACAAATCTAATTTATTGTTGAGAATCAGAACAAAGCAGTCTTGAAAGCAATGCAATCCTATATCAGCAGAATTATTGCTACTGATTTTAGAAAAACCTCAATTCATATTACCATGTAATTACCTTTAATTGTGACTCTTTGTGTTTCCTTAAATGATGTTGTTCTCTTATCACCTTCTACAAAAAGAATTGGCTGATATCATTATTTTTGTAAACCCTTTTTAATCATTAGTTAACAAAATATTGATGAGAATATGTTTATTAACTTTTTGATTACTTTACATGTACAAAACTAACTGGAAAAGGAATATTATTATCATTAGTCATCATTTACTGTCATCTTTATCTTCATAATCATAACTGATCACCCATCACTTTACTATGTCAATTGTTAAAAGAGGTTGTACCTTTTCCTTACCTTTCAACTTCTTAAGTTCTTCGTCTGTTGGCTCTCTGATATTTTCTACAAAAGCTCTGACAAAGATGAATTTTCCATTCCTTTCTGAATCTTTCTTCATTTCATCAGTAATTAATATTTGAGTCATTGCCTTAGATATGATGGGAAATTCTTTTCCTATTTCAGGCACAGCACAGTTAACATCATAAAAGAAATCCATGATGAGACTTCCTTCCTTCTCACTCCCCGAAATAGGCTGTACTGAGTCTGGTCGATTTGCAAACCATAAAGTGAATGCTTCAAACACTGAGTTTGTTAACACCATTGGATTAAGCTAATATTTTGTAAAAAAATAAAAATAGAAAGGATTGAATAAAATGAAAAGAATGAAGAATAGCATAGAAAAGGATATCTATATAAACTTTTGACTAATGAAACTTTTTTAAAGCTTGCTAAGAGAGCCTTCGACTTCTCAGTCGGAAGTAAAAAGTTTATTTTGATTAATTGAACATCAATCCGAGGGCTTCCATAATATTGTGTTCAACATAGCTGATCACCAAACTAGCAGCCTGGGTTCAATCCCCAGACGAAGAATGATCATTTCATAGCTACAAAGTTTAATGAACTAAATCTATAACTGGCTAAATTAAAGGTATTGAGGATGTTATTGCTTGTCTAGCCTCAAGAAGACCCAAGTTATGGGGCAGGGTACAGCAGAACCACCTTGCATTAAGGTTAAAGGTGAGGAATTAGAAGTGGTACATCAATTCCAGTACCTTGGTTCCACTGCAACAGACAACCTTTCACTTGACATTGAGATTAATAAGCGCATTGGAAAAGCAGCAACCACGCTATCAAGATTCACAAAGAAAATGTGGGAAAACAAGCAGCTCAGGACATTAACCAAGGTAGTGGTGTACAAAGCTTGTGTTCTAAGCACACTCCTGTATGGCAGTGAATCTTGGTCAACCTACACATCACAAGAAAACAAGCCTCATGTCTTTCACATGAGATACTTGCGCAGGATCCTTGGAATCAAATGGCAGGACAGGAAGCAAATGGCCATTTTTTTTAAATAGACTTGATACTGCTTAGCACCATACAAATCATATCAAAAATACCTGGATCGACATGAATTTATCCTATGCCATTTTCCAAGAGTATTTTAATGTACATTTGTTAAAAAAATATTTGTTACTTCACAAATTGACTGTAGGGGGGGATTATATAATTGTGTTTTAGTTGAACTGGGCAACTTTTTGTGATACATTATTTTAACAAATCATTTTGAAAGGGTATTTAGAATTGAGTACCATATCTGGGATTATTTGCCCAATAGCAGTAAAACAGCCATGTTGTTCAATTGAAATGTCTTCTTTAATTTTTATTCCCTCATAATCAGCCAATCCTTCATCTAAATCTGTAAAAATAAATACAGCCATTCGGAAAACTATAAAGCCATTATTCTTACATTATATAATATTTGTGCACATTCCATGTAAATCAGAATACCTCACTCATTTCTGTCCTGCTGATGTTAAAATCAAAGTTCAAGAATTATTTGATCACTAGCTATGATTGGCTAAATTCAAAGTATACATTGCTTCTCAATACTTAATGCTACAGTCATAATTGCTCTCAGAACATCGTAGGAACGATTTTTTGACCATTTGTTATTATGGTCTTCTTACGTTCTTCTTACGGCAAATAAAGCGTTGGTAAGAGCAATTGTGACCGTAGCATTAATGTAAATGGATTTTCAGAAATATCAAAAGGTGGTACTAGAAAACCAAAACGTTTTTATTCTGTAACTAATTAAGTGTACCAATGTATGGTATGGATGAATGTAAAACAAACTACCTACCTTTTTTGCTATCCCATGTTTCTTTTAAAGTATTAATTGGTTGTAGCAAGGCATTGGAAAATAAAAATGATGATATTATAGTCCTGATGATACATGTAATAACTCTCCTCCTATATTATACTACTTATAACAACTGACAATCAATGATAAAAAATTACACTCTTTTTTGAGTATTATAATAGTACTACTGATAGAGAAAAATCATCTCAAAGGGTGGGGTGGGGTTGAAGTCTAATTGCTTCTATCAACATACCTGAGCATGTCCAATAAGGTGATTTAATTCTCACCCCCTACCCCCCCCCCTTTCCTAAATGATAATTATTGAATCTTTATAGTTGATAACTTGATATGAAGATATACATAGTTTAATGAAGGTTATTGGTGCATTTTACTTGTTTTTTTTGGTGGTATAGGATGCATACTTTTAAATGGTTTGATACAGGAGGCGATTACCTACCTTTGATTTCATTCAATATTTCTTCAGGCATTTTAGGTTTTAATTTTGGTAGTTTGTCATAAATCGTTTTGAAGCATTCGCAATCATCCAAATCCTCCTTTTGTTTCTTCCAGATATGAAGACAGTCCATAAAGGCTTCCTTGCATACATTCCCTACACTCCCTTGGGTTTTGAGCCCAAAACCTATTTCATATAATAACATTTTTCTCCAGCCACAGTTTTCCTTTAACCGTTCGTCTAATGTTATAAATAAATACGTCATTGGGCGACTGACTTCAATGGATTCTTTTTTTGAATCAGGGTGAAGTTTCAAATGTTGAAAAGGATGAAACAAGAAAAAAATAGTTATGTTAAAACTATATCAATGCTTTATAAGGGTGCATGAGGGTCTAATTGCTTATTATGATAAGCACATCCTTAGCCCCAGTTTCATGTCACTCAAATTTATTTGCACTTGATAAAACATATAAAAAACCCAGAAAATAAAAAAATAATTCAAGCCCAAGGAAATTTATATATTTTTTGAGATATCAAAAAAACAAACAGGTCATCTCTTACTCTTAGAACATGCTTACAGCTTTAATATAATGAAAAGGCTCATTTTTCAGTTACTTTTATTACTTCAAAAAGTTTTATTTTTATTTTGAAAATTGATATAACGATTCTGAGACATGATATCAAAGCTAAAAACATGCTCTAAAAGATGATTTTTGGTGGGTTTTTTTTATCTCTAAACATTAAAAATCTCCACGTGGCCTAAAAAGGAACATTCTTTTTCGATTTGTAACCTTTTTTTTTTTTTTAGGTTAAATCAAGTGCAGAGAAATTTAAGTCATTACAAACTGTGGCTGAGGATGTCCTAAAGCCAACAATATGAACTTTAATCGCTTTATTTTTATTGAAAATGATAATTTTGCCATATGTTCTTTTATATATATAAAAAAAAACCAATTATGGTTCTTGCTTGTCTATGAGTGATAGCACGTTAACCAAATTTTATAATCTTTCGACAAAGAGCAGCTGCTTTAGCGGTGGTGACAGTTTTCTATCTTATAATGTATGATTGTATGTATACTGAACAAAAAAATAAACTTACCACCAACTATATTTTACAATATATCAACATCTCTGGTTAAAAAGATAAAATTTTAATTGATATACATTAAACACCAATTTTCAACAATATTAGAAAGTTACAGCAAAACAGTAGCACTTCTTATAAATTATTCTAAATGATACCATATTTCATATTTGAGACAATTTGAACTAATTCTTTCATTTTGAAAACAGAAAAAAAAGATGGATTTCCATGAGTTCTAAGAATACTCAATAGAATAGAAATTTGCCCATTTGTCAGTTGTACCATTACCTTGTTGGAATATGATTATTCTGGTGCTATTCAGATGTTCCTTGGGTAAGGAACACTGAAGTTCACACTAAAATGCTGCAAGATATTGCTTGATTTTGAGATGCAGAGCTTTAAAGATGTAGAAGTTAACCACATAATGTTAAGTAGAGACAAAGTCTACTCTAGCATTAAATGCAGAATTCTGTCAAAATTCATTGCTGAAAGTTGAGAAATCAACCAAAGTTGTTGTTGACATCATAAATAATAATTGTATAGCCAACAAATAAAACGACTTTTAATGACATATAGCACTCTGGTGGTGAGTGATCACTTGTCCATCTTCTTAGGATGCTGGCAGACAATATGTGTTGCATAAGGAAAGGGTGCTTTTTCTGATGCCAAAGTCTTATTGAAGGGAACCTTTGGAAGGGGCAGTCGAATGAAAGAGGTAGAATGGTGACTTATAGATGATTGGCACTCGTTTCTAGAGTGCCAAATACCATCAAAAAGCATAGGCAAGCATTCACATTAGCAGATTGGTTGGACCACTCCCTCTTCTAACCTCTGTTGTCCCAGACCCAAGAAATATCCTATCTCTTCTAGGAACATCACATCTAAAAGATGGGCAGATTTATCATATCTTAAGTATTCCTAGAATTCTAGGACAAAAGCATAATTGTTCTGCCTCAAATAGAAAGAACTGTATCTAATTGACTAAAATATGAAATATGGAACGATTCAGGTTTATACTTTCTTAATAACATGGAAATCTAAAGTGGTGAAAAGCAGCAAATGTAAGCTAAAAAGTCCACCTTCTTAAAATTAGGCTATTATTATTATTATATTGATGAATATTCCAAATGTATCCTACAAACCTTGATGCTGCAAGATATTGCTTGCAATCTCAGTAGATTTACTTGAGTGCACCTCTGGAAATGAAAATGGTCATAATTTAGGCCATGGTCAGACACTTTTTTTGATCTGGCTTATGAACATGAGCTTGCTCTCCTATCAAGAAGCTAATATTTGCCTCCACGTAAGCTTCAATTCGCCATTCATTGTACCACCAGCCGTAATGGATAATACTAACTACATGTGCTGGGATCATGTAGATGGCATCACTACTGATTATTCACAGTGCATGCACACTCGAGACAACTAATAGGCTTACTTCTTAAGTAAAACATCATGCACGCATTTCATTCCCTTTATAACTCGTCACAATAAGTCCGATGGAGTAAATATCACAAAAAGTCTCTTTACAAACAGTGGCCTTTGTACAGGTAATTAACCAATTATTCTCTTTACTATAATGGGAATGTTGTTGTAATCACAGTTCCTGTTTAAAACCAAACGTTTCGGGATCTAAAGCCAAATGTTCTACAGATCAACATTTAGTTTTGTTCTCATCTTGTTTTGTTTTTTATCAGAATTATTTTACAAGAAGGAGATCTGAAACTGAATCAAGTCATAATGATGTAAAGATTACTATACCTTGTTCATCAATGACCTTTTTGAGAATGTGCTTATGATCTTTCTCTAGGAGGGCTTTGAGGAAATCCAAGATTGCATCTTTTCCTTTTCTTTTTAAGATGTCTAAAAGCTCTTCATTGTGATCATAGTCTGTGGCCTTGGCCTGATAATAAAAGCATTTTGAAAAATCAATGTTTTGGCTGTTTACATTTTTGGCTGTATATATACTTTTAAAAAATTGAAAAAACATTACACCATTCCAAATTGTTTTGTTGGTCGATGGATATTTTGGCATAAGAAATTTATAAAATAAATAAGTACTTTCAACTAAATTAGACTAGTCTATACTTGGCCTTTCAGGTCCAAACGAAGGAAAGGAGCAAGGTGTTTGGGTGTGCATGAAGATCAACCAAGTATGCACACACATCTGTATTGCACACATGATCTCTTTATAATTCTCTATTTCTAGCCAAAAATGTGTGTTTACAAGACTACAAAGTTTTTGATTAATATTGAGTGTTGAATTTGATATAAATAAAAAAAATATCAATTATCAATCACAAAATAACATGCATCCATATTAAGGCAGTAAAGTATGATAGTGTTCTGCTCATTTCTTTTTATTGGCTGCTGAATTCTTTTAAAAAATACCCAAATTTTGGCATTTTTTGAAAATAGGTCAAAATCTGGTCAATTCTTTTATCTTTCAGCAGCCAATAAAATATCACGATTTTAAAGCTATATGCATGCTGTAAATTTAGGTCAGACCTGTGCACTTACTTTGATTGTGGCTAAATCCCTAGAGGTGATGAAAGGTTTTGTATGAAGATATGTCAATAGACCATCGGGTATTATATTATTAACTAGCGTTTCATAATTCCTTTTCAATACATCCTTGATTTCTTCCTCTGTAAGTCTTTTTGAAATAGAGACATAAATGTGGTTGTATTTAATATACACATATATGCCAGGCTTCAACTAGAAAAGCAGGATACATTTTATAGGATCATAATGATTTTCTTAGTTGTTTATGTAAACAAGTGAACTGATAGGTACATGTATCATTTCATTAAGGTCTAACTTAGCGACTTATAGTGGGTCATGTTGATATTTAGAAAAAAATGGAAATAGAAATGATTATAAAACGATCCGTTCCGATAGTAACTTGAGTGAGGTTATGAAAAAATAATGATTTGATATATAAGTCCAAAATATAAAAGTATTCATGATCACTTGACAATGAATCACTTTACCTTTCCAATTGTTTTAATTTAGTCTCAAGATCAGGTTCGTCCCCTGCAGCCATGTTTTGATTTGTTTTCCTTTTTTAAATCTGTAAAACCTGTAAAACACACAAAAAATCAGCGATTCATAAATGAAGAGTAATTAATCAATCATTCTTGTTTGTCTCAGAGGAAAATATTAAAACATTCTAAATGCAAAAGTAACACATCTATCATTTTTAGTTATACTTGGTATTTTTTCTTACCCTACTAAAAATGTACTTCTCTTAATTGTCGACATAGCTCAACACACGTTTTTGTTTCGGGAAGAACTCGTGGTCTCCATTTATTCATAACAAAATATGCGCCAAATTATAAATCAATAAGCCACTTTGACATTCATCAGGCGCATGCTCCATCCGACACCAAACAGATAAGCACATGTAGTAGTGAACGCCCTCGCGGGAATAAATTTTGATCCTTTTCTATGGTAGATTTTACCCAATAGTTATGGAAAAATACGATATGACATTCTTAAACAACTTGTATATATCAAAGATCGTTTTCAATACAATGTTCATACTATGTTATGTTTACGTCAAATATGTCATTTGCTAACGATATATATTGTTGAGTTGTTTACGTTGGGATATTCATACTATTAATTTGTTTGGTATTGGATGGAGCATGAGCCTGATGAATGTCAAAGTGGCTTATTAGCTGACTATCCGTCATAATAGCATCGCTTCACAACTCAACAGTATTTTATTATAGTACTACGTGTATTTACTTTTTGTGTACAAATATTGTCAAATATGCCATCAAAATCACACACATTTTAGAATTCATTGTTCATGAAACCAACTCCAGCATTCAATATACATGTACTGATACATGTCATCAAATCTGATGTTTAGTTTATGTACCGAAAAAGGGACTTTTTTGCCATAGTACTGGAAAATGTTAAGGAAATCACTCAAACGTTCCCTTCTTTCAATTTCGAATCAAAGTTTGTGTACTCTATGCATGATTCAACGTTTTGACATAAATACAAGCATAAGATCTTTATTGTGTACTATAGTACATTAACGCTTATAGTCTAGTAAAGGCTTAAAAACTTTTCTATAATAAAGAGCTATACAATTATTCAGTTTGGTGGTAAATTCATTGGTTTTTCCATATATTTGTGACTTTATCGATCGAGACTGGTACAAGACACCAAAAATATCAAATCAAGAACCCCCCCCCTCCTCTGTCATTCTGAGATTCACACTTTTAATGTAGCACAGTTGTGAAGTAAAAAAGCCACTCCAAATAGGTTCATTGTTGAATTCATTTGCAAATTTTCGTTGTTAACTACATCTTCAGGCAATAATTAAACATACAAAGTACAGTACATCATATTATATAACTATGTAGAAGTGCATTTTCTCTGTGTACATGCAGGCTGGAAGGTGTGAGAGAGGCGTAGCATATGGTATGAGCAGGCCAGTTGTGAAAACATAGCATAAATTTAAAAAAATGATAACGAAAACCAGCTTACCTTCAGAAACAAGTTTTGACTCATTCAAAAAACTTCCATAAAATCCATTTTAACTGTACAATCTGTGATGCAGTGTTCGCTCAGAAAATGTCCCACTCCTTATCAAGATATATTTGGATCATACATAATAAAACATTTTAGGATTTCATTATCAAGGTGTCTAAACTCTAAAATGTATCTTTAACTTGAAGCCATAGCCAGCAAACTTGGAGAATAACCATAGGGTTATTTTGGATTAATTTTAACCCACCCAAATACCGGAAGGTATATGTATGAACGGCATATAATGCAGCGTGAATCGAATCTGTATCAGCACAAGTCTTACAAGTACAATCTTTATAAAGATGGTTTTTAATACTATATCCTGCCAGTTTTCGAGCGTTTTTCTGCTCCTTACAACGTAATATAGGCCTCCAAGTTCTCCTTTCTTCGTATATTGGTCAACAACATCGTTAAACTCCAACAATGATAAATGTGGTATTTATGGAAGATTTAGCGGTAATACTGAATCACCCCATGAATATACTAACCAACTATAAAAAGTAGGGTAACATGGATCAATGAATAAGGATATCACATGATCGTGTACACATGTACTGTATATATGAGAATCTGAACAAGAATTTGAGCTACAGTGATAAATCCTTTAAGCTATAGTATCTAATAGTATTTTATATTCATATTTATATCCACAGTTTTTTTTGGTCATGTCAAAGAATGAGAATAAGACTTTTTCAGTTTATTATATTCACAATATCATAATTCATGGTATTGATAAGACGCTAAGTCGTCAAGAACTTTTTCCTGTCGATTTTCTGCAGTATAAGTTAATAGTGACAAATATGTAATATTAACACTTTAAGTAATGTCACTATGATATAAGAATGGGGAACAATTCTTTCTGGCTAAAAGTTGAGCTCTGTTATGTTTATCAGAAATATCTGGTTTGTTTCCCTATCCAGCGGAAAGGATGTAAAATGTGGACCTGTGTCACGGATTCTATCCCCATCGCACATAAAATAACACAGGTGACAATGGCTAAACACTATGTCGTTATCTGTCTCTCATTCTCACGACAAAAAAAATGAAAACAAAAAACAAACAACATAAAATGTCTATGGGAGCACACCCTGACAGAAAAGCAGGCTGAAATCGGAAGTACTGGGCCGAAAGGCGCAAGATAGTGGCATCAAGGTGTTACAACCATGGATGCTAAACCACAATACTACAGTTTTGTCACCCATATAAGGATAACAAAGAGAGTACATGAAGGCTGTTAAAGTGAATACTTTATAAGAATTGTTTGATTATTAAAAACTACAAAATGATATTATAGTATGCTTTGTATTTAGATAAGGCAGTTTTGTGTTTTTAACTTTATGTTATTTGTTGTTATGTTGGCTGTATTTATTATTATTCCTTTAGCTCTGATATGTTGACTTTTTCTTTAAATTTGAAATGTTGAAGCATGAGGAAGAATCATCGCAAAATAAAGGATGCACAAAAGAAATGTATGGAAAATGTATCAAAAAGTGAAAAGAATTCAAGAAAACAATTTGATATAGTAAATTAAAAGCATATTTTTATTTTCTTCCACCACCTTATATTGTTTACATATTGTTAATGGTTCTTTTTCTTTTTTACAGGGCATGTTTTCAACAGAAGACCACAGATAATGTAACATTGTAGTCTATGTATATGTAGATAGTCTGATACGATAGAGAAAAGGAGGACTTAATGCATATGGATGTCCACTTTTGAGGACAACTTTCAAGGTTTTAAAAAATCGCTTATTTGAACTACATGGTTGAGAGAAACTTGATTATCTTGTTTTACAGTTATTAGCATTTTCCTTTTCACACATTGTTGCAGAGAATACCAACATGGATGTCCAGTGTGACATTCAATAAATCTTGTCAAGCTCAACATAATGACTGCCCTGGAATAAGTGATGTTACATAAAGTACTGCAAATATGATGCAATGTGATGTGAGTAATGGTCAATTTGAAGGTCCTGACGTTTTCTGTGAAGTTTATATTGGTCCGCTGGCCTGTATCAGGCAGATAGAAAGAATTTCACACTGAGAATACGTATGCAGATAAATAGGGTCTTTTACATGCCAGATGCTGTTATCCTTGACATGGAGCCTCTTTTTTTTGTCTCATCCAAATGTCATCTAGTTCACTCAGGGCTATGTGTTTAAAGCTATGTCAAGCATCCTTTTTATTTTTTCTGATCTTTTTAATAATGGAGTATACTTTGTCAGGGCACAAAGTAAAGTACTCATAATTCATCTAATATCATTTCTAACATACTATCAAGCATTTTATTTCCTAACATTTGACATTATCAGCTGTTAATGTAGTCATTGTACTAACATTAAGATCTGCTTCAACTTTACTAAACACTTATGAAAATGGACTCAAATCTTTGAATGGGCTGATAACTGTGAACCGATGGGAAACTCAAGAGTGGTGGAATGTTTAAATTGATCTAACTGTCTTAAATCAAAATGAGGTTTAGCTTCATGATATGCAGTAATGTTTATTTTATCAACCAGCTCACGAAGGAAATCTTCAATCATCATGGTTTTGACTTTATGATTAGCATGCTTCGCATCTGCTCCAGCACTATTCAACAATATGGCAACTTCCTCATGACCCTTGTGGGTAGCATAATGAAGTGCTGAAAAGCCTTCTTTACCTTTAAGGTCCACATTAGGCTTTGATTCCAAGAGGAGCTGCACTATGTCAGTGCTTCCTTCATAAGAAGCTAAGTGTAAAGGGGTCATCCCATCCTCTGTTGCAACATTGACATCAGCTTGATGATCAAGCAATATTTTTATCACTGACCGATTTTTTGCAAGTGTTGCCAAATGTAGTGCTGTGGAACCCTTTTCACCAGCAAGATTCACATCTGCCTTAGATTGTAAAAGACACTTCACAATTTCAGGGTATGCACCCCAAGCAGCCATGTGTAGTGGGTTCCAGCTATTCTTTATTGTTAAATTGACATTTGCATTATGATCTGCCAATACTTTAACCGCTGGTAGATGTCCATTTTGGGATGCTAAGTATACAGGTGTGACTCCTTGATTATTTATTTGGTCCACCTTTGCCCCAGCATTCAGTAACTGTTGGATAACATCCATGTGACTCTCTTGGGCAGCATAATGTAGGGCTGTGTAACCCATTTTATCAGCAAGATTCACCTCTGCCTTAGACTCTAAGTCTAACAGAAACTTTGTAATATCAGAGCTTCCACCCCAAGCAGCCAAGTGGAGTGGGCTACATCCATCATCCGCTACCAAATGTATGTCTGCGTGATGATCTACTACCAGTAACTTGATCACTTCCAGATGTTTTCCTACTGTTGCCAAGTGGAGTGGGGTGACTCCTTGTTTAGTTACTTGGTCTACCTTCGTGTCACGGGCACTCAGTAACAGTTTGATGATATCCACATGACCTCCTAGGGCTGCACAATGTAGTGGTCTGTAACCCATGTAATTAGCATACATCACATTTTCTGCAGTGTGCATATGCTTCAATGGATCATTCACACTTGCTCCATCTTTTAGTAGTTGTTCTATCGTATACATATCAGCCTCTCTGACAGCAGTCTGTAATCTTTCAATATCTGAAAAATACAAATCTTGATTAGGAGATACCAAGATTTTTTTCACAGAATGGGGATTGAGTGTGTATGTTAGAAAGTAGAGTCAAAGTAGTTTTGTTATATAATGAGGTTTGACCTACCACATTTCTGTTTTATGTCATCTACTAAATCACCCATGCCAGTTTCCACTAATGCTCCCATCAAATCCATCATACATTCCACAGAATTCTTTGCATCTTTTCGTTGTCTGTCCTCCCATAAAACTAGCATCTCCAACAGAGATTCATCAGACTTCTCTGGGTATTTCTTTGCTATCGTGTCTAATGTCTCCTGATCTACAGACAGGTTTTCTCCAAGTCTTCTCCATCTTTCTCCAGCATTTTCCAAGTGGTAAAGATATATGTAATCAAGATTGTCAGGGTCTTAAAAAAATGGATGATATCGGATAAGTTTGGGACAAACCAAGTCAGCATTATTTGTGACAAATTTAATACAAATTAATCTCTAAAAATATTAATATTTGGCTACTTTGTTTTCAACTGCTAAAGTAAAGTGTGTGACTTACTTTTGTCTAATAGTGGGATACAGTAAACATCAGCTCGAACTGTCATCACTAAAATAAAATGGATATAAAAGAGCATCATGAAAGTAGCAAGTAATTACAGTTTTGTTTCAAAATAAGTAACCAAAGATGATTTGATGATAACAACTAATCCAATTTATTGTCGAGAATCAGAACAAAGCAGTTTTGAAATCGATGCAATCCTGTATCAGTAGAATTATTGTTAATGATTTTAGAAAAACTTCAATTCATAATTCAATGTAGTTAGTTACCTTTAAGTGTGACTCTTTGTGTTTCCTTAAATGATGCTGTTTTCTTATCACTTTCTACAAAAAAGGAATTGACTCATATCATAATTTTGTAAACCCCTTTTCAATCATTAGTCTAGATTTGATTTTTTTTACTTTACATGTACAAAACAAACATTGAAAACAATAATGGGAAGGCATAGTTATCATTGATCATCATTACGATTATCTTTATCATCATAATTATGATTGGTGAACCATCACTTTACTATGGCATGTGTTAAAAGAGGTATCGATTCCTTACCTTTCAACTTTTTAAGTTCAATCTCTGTTGGCTCTCTGTTGATATTTTCTACTAAAGCTCTGACAAAGATGAATTTGCCATTATTTTCTGAATCTTTCTTCATTTCATCAGTAATAAGTATTTGAGTCATTGCCTTAGATATGATGGGAAACTCTTTTCCTATTTCAGGTACAGTACGGTTTACATCATAAAAGAAATCCATGATGAGACTTCCTTCTCTCTCGCTCCCCAAAATAGGCTGCACTGGCTGATTTGCAAAACATGAAGTGAATGCCTGAGATATCGGCCTGGTTATCATTGATGGACGCAGCTAATGATTTGTAGTAGATATAGAGATAATAAAATAATGATAAAGGCCAACAATAAAGATATGCAGTTTGAAATATACATGTTTCAAGTCATAAAGGACTCTCTTCAGGGTTTATTTCAAAACACTTTTTATATTTTATATTCATACTGTGCATAAGGAAAGTTTTTACTTTCAATTCTACTATTTCTTAGAGATAATACACATTTAAATGAAATCGTCAATATAATATGTAATTGCTAAAAACAAGTCTGTTATAACCGAATATATAGCTTTGTTTTCCTCAACTTTTTGAAATGGTAACATAATGGACATCTATTTGCTTCAAGTAGGCTACACATGATTTTGAATTGCTGACTAATGGTAGAAAACGTATATTTTCAATGTACATCGTTGTATACTGAACAAAAATTAACGCACCCCACAACATTTTGCATCATAAATCAATGTTATCTATCTATGCGTAAAATATTTTGCTAAATATACATCTAATCGTCGGATGCGGCAGATAATTTATGAGAGCAAAGAGCAGACAGGGGGGTAGGGGATGGTCAGATTTTAAATAGACAATTCAAACCTAGTGTGGCCCCCATTAGCAGTAATCGATGCTCAACATCTTCTTCGCATGGAATTCACCAAACGATGAATGCTTGTGGAATATCATTTCACTCCTCTTAGGGGGGGGGGGG
>JAVSBT010009014.1:0-16312 GCA_033118115.1 Pharyngocirrus eroticus
TATTATTATTATTATTATTATATTTATTATTATTATTATTATTATTATTATTGATAAAGAATCTGTCGTAAAGATATTTGTCTGTCACTATCTATGTTGAATTGTTCCACACTAAGTATTCAAAATGCATGGGTTTGTTTTTACATCTACTCAATAGACATTGTTTATGTAGAAGTAAACTCTTAGCTTTTGAATATTTTTCTGCTTATTCTTGATTTTTATCAACAGTAGGGCTGTAAACTTCAATTTGTAGTTATCCGTTTCAATTCCTGTAAGCTTTTGCCAGAGCCGATTGGTGTATTGGAATGAGCAATAGGGCAAATTCATTATATTTGACAAGAACATCTTGGGCTTGTAATGAGCATTTATTGTTAGAAAAAACTGCTACAATACTGGTTGTGAATTCTAAGCTGCAGGCTCCAGAGTTTTATTCGAGATCTCAAATTCTGTGCTCATGTCGCTTTGTCTGACTGTGTTATTGTCTAGCCCTCTAGAAGATTTCTACAGGGACATTTAAGTCCCTAGTGCAATACCAACTCAATTTAAAGTCTTTAGAAACATATTAGTACTGTAATAGATTGCGATATGGTGGAATGAGATTCTTAATTTTTACTGGCAGACTGTTAATAGCTTTTTCATGTATGTCAAAATTGCTTGGCTCTTAACTCTCCTTCAATTTTTAAAGATATCCTTTTCTATGATTTGTCCTTGGCTTGGGTCTGGGTCTATGACCTGGTTCTGGGTCAATTAAATTATGTCTGTGGTAAAAATAACTTATTTTACACGGCTTCCCTGAATGTGAGGGAAATCTCATAGTAATACTGTACCATGCTTACACTATCATTTATTGCATTTCTGGCCCACACAAAAGGCCTCAATTCCATGTGGTCATAATTGCTATCTTTGGTGGTGTTTTTGATCGTTTTCTGTTTCTGTTTCTGTTTCTGTAGTGTGCATAATCAAATAAAACTTTAGTTATCATTAAGTCTTGGTCTGCTATCTGGGAGAAAAAAAATTTGAAAGTTATTTCCTTCAATAGGGATTTGAAAGTCATGGACATGCATATGGATACAATATCATGATATATCCTGGAATCATTGTTTGCGATCCTTGCAACGTCTTCCTGTGGAATATGACATGATGGTTTCCTAGAAATTAATCATTTTTTTGAGTTTCAAATTGGATTAATCAAATGATGTCAAAGACTCATCAAAGTTTAAGAATGTTGGAGAATAAAGTGTTGATTCAGTTGTATAATTCAAAGTCCTGGTGATTTTGGCAGTTATGTGATTTAGCTAATCATTTCAAATTATCAACTTCTGCACAAGGCCTTTTTTGTCAAACGATGATGGATCACATTCAAGATAGCCTATACACAGCTAATAAAGTCTACAGCTTGCGAGGGGATGATACAGATTAAAGGATGGTGGAGTTATTAAAAATTATCATTATTCAAGTAATGCCTCATTGAAGTGAGTGGTGGTGAATTAAACATGTCATACATATTGAATGTACAAGTTTTCAGACAAAAGTATTGATATTCTTCATGGGTAAAGTCTTTGTCACTTCTTGTGGCCAGAAACACTAATCTTTTACAAATATAGAATAGAGAAACTGTTTGAAAAACAGTCTGTTTGGCAATCAACATTATTATATGACTATAAGCTGATGATGGCACAGAAAGCTAAATAAATCTGCACTAACTTTTTGTATTTCTGAAATTTCAATATCAAACCCCACTAATGAGGAACTTGAATAGGTTGACTATTTAAAGGATTCAATAATTGTAAGATGCTTCAGGTAACTATCCAAAGAATTAATATTTTCAAATGTGTAATGACTCTTTTTCCCCCACATATTTTTTAATACTTTCGGAATGTTTCATAGCTTGATCTTCACATAAAAATCGTCTTTTCCATTGACTATATCATTTAATGTATGTGTATAAAGTATACACTTTTGAAATAAACCCTGAAGAGAGTCCTTGACGACTTGAAATATGTAGGTTTAAAATCGCATATCTTATTTTGTTGGACTTTTTCATTTTTCTAAAGTTTACATTTGTACTACACTCCAGTATTGACATTGTAAGCTGCTTTCACTATACCACTATACCCAGGTATACAATAGGCTCAAAGACTAGGAAGTATCTATTGGCATTATGAAGCAAAACATTTGATCGATTTCTGCATTAACAACCTGACATGATAATGTGTTCCTGTTTCACCCCCTCCTTTTACTTGTCCTCTGTGAAATGCTTTCATGTTGAGGTAATTTGCCAATGTCTTACTCTGACTTTTTGCTTTCATTCATCTCTAGCTGATATTATATGGACAATACATGACAGATTAGCTGTCAATGAAGTTGTTTTGAGGGTTGTAAAAGAAATAATATTTTTTTTATGTTTTGCAAAATACTAGAGAGAAATAGTACAAGGGGCAGTGTCTGGAGGCATAGATGTCATGTTTGTACTTAAAGAAAAAAAGTCAATGTAAGTTCTATGAAATTGGCAATTTTCAAACAAACACTAAGATGGCATGCTTGTCAAGGTGTTGTCATTTTGACAAATCCAAGGGGAAAAAAACATTTGCTGATGATTTTATTAGAATGATATCTGTGTGTATGTGCCCAGGCTGTTCATAACCATTAATCATGGGATTGGCTTTTCTTTAAACATTCTGGCAGTTAGTGGTCCAAACCTTTCCATGCATTATACTTTGATTTCTCTTTTTACCATTTTTTTACGAATCAATTTTGGATTTTGTCAAAAAAGGCAAAGATTTACTGAAGAAAGAGATGTATATAGGATGGTATATATAATGCAAGTTCAAGTTGTAAAAAAAATGAAGTTACCCTCTTTGTGAATCATTTTATAGTAAAGATACACACATATCGCAAATGGTTGAAAATAAATGACTTGATTTGAATCCATCATAGATTGTATTTAATGTAAAAATGCTATAAATCTAATAGAAGGTTACTTGACCTACAAGAACAAAAGTTCTTAGAACATGATTTCTTGGAATGCCCTTGCATGTTTTGTAATCAGGAAACACCCATATTCACGATATTGTAACAACACCCTTTGGATCGCTATTGACTAAGACTACCAATAACCATAGTATGCAACACAGGGTGTTACAGTATCATTGACAGTGACACATTCATTCAGTGTGTCAAAATGACTGGGTTGAATGGAAGAGCTTGATTTAGACGAACGTACTCAAAACAAAAATCAAGAGAAACATATTGACAGTCTGGTTTGTAGTATGAAAATAATACAACAATTTCATTAAACCTTCTAGCTAATACATTTTTTGCCTACTGACACATTTTGGAGCTATAAAGTTGTGGTTTTGAGTATTTTTGGTTATTACTAATACTCCTTTGGCCAACTTGAGACACCATTGCAAAAGTCTGTAGGTTGAATGTACTATATGGCAAAGTAGGTCACTGGAAGCCTTGAACAGTTACTCTGACATATAAATCATAGCTCTCTCAAAGGACATCTTGTATTTTTACATTATCTAAAAAGGGCATTGCCATCAAAATTTGCAATGACAAGGTCACACATATTGAATCTGTCTGTTAGAATTTGAATATATACCTGTCCATAAAATGTGTTTACAATCTGAAGTTGGATCATTTTTGACGATTCATTTTTGGGAAATTTAGTACAATCCAGTGACTGCTTTGATTTCTTCTTATCAGTGACACTGCCAGCATTTGAAGAAATCCATGAAGGTGTCTAAATTGAAAGAGAAATGTCCTCTTGGCTTATATTCTGTAAATGATGAATTATCTTTTGAGCCAAGTTTTGTTTTGAATCCAAAGTTTCAATACAACAGCTGTCTTTTAAGATGAATGGGATTGTACTTGTTTCATAATTTCTTTTTAATAGATGGAGAGGTGAACACTAGAGCAGAAGCATTTTAAACATGCCATCAAATCACATAATGCTACATTTCACATGGCTTTGACTCTGCAAAGGAAGTGACCAAAGATTAGTCTAAAGGTCAAGGTCAAATCTATGTTATGAATATGATGATTTATTACAACTACAAAGGAGATAATGGTTCCTGAAATATCAATGTTTGCAATGATAAGAGAAAGGTCAAAGCAGGATAACAGACAGCATATATAAAGTATAGTTTGCAGTCTCTTGCTGACTATTTTTCCGGAGCATTTTGTCTGTCTCTATTTTTAATTACATCATGAATACACCAGTATTGTACTTTTATTTCTATCATACCTTCTTACTAAGCTGAAGATAACAAAATCTTTTGTCAATAGTGTTGAGAAATCCTGAGAGAATGTCACTATCTGAATACCTATCATACATCAGTTTTTGAATGATAAAACTTGATAAAAAAACCTCATTTTGTATGTTCAGAATGTAAACTTTTTTTCTGGTTTATACTAATTTGAGAGCTTGATATTTACATACAAAAAGAAAACTAATCACTAACAATTTGAACAGATTTATATCACTAATACTATAGATTTTGATTCAATTATCATCAATTTAATGAAACTCACAATGATCACAAATAATGACGTTTTAAACTTTAAAAAAAGATTCAGTTGTTCTTTGACAAACATTCATCTCACAAGATATTATCCTTTCTTATATCTCCCCATTTATAGCCATATAGGTTATTTAATCATACATTTGGACACTCTTTTCAAACTTATTTTGTAGGGCAATTGGTAAGTATGCATTGCCATATGATATGAATGTACACAGCCCATGTAACATAAATCCTACAACAATTACTTACACATTTCTTCCTCTTCATTTTCAGCGTGTGAGTGTGTTGTATTCCAAAGTTATGGCAAGTCTCAGGGAACATTTACTTCTCCAAATTTCCCACAAGTGTATCCCTCCAATCTCAACTGTATTCTCTACACATTTATTGGAGATTTGGGGGAGATTGTAGAACTGACCTTTCTTGAATTTGACCTTCAAGTGCCAATAACAAACAAGTAAGTGAAATATTGTGATTTACTAGAGGTTCTTTTTTTCTTTCACATCTGACATTTCTCTCTTTCTCATTAGTGCTTTTTTTTTTAAGTGGAGAAATTTGTATTATAATACTGATGAGTTCATGCAAAAAGTAGAAGCCGTGTCATGGATTATGAAGATTCTTAAATGTGTGCCTCTTCCCCTCCCCCTTATGTTTCTCTATCCTTGCTATAGATATGATATCTCTTTATCAAAATATATTTATTAAATAAGTTAATTTCATTTTGGGACATTTTTTTAACTTTTGTGTGACCCTTTATGAAATCAAGGAAGATTATGATATGCATTGAACACTTTAGAAACATTGGTTTCCCATGTTTAGTCTATTGTAAGATTTTTAGTTTTTTTACACTCCATTATCTTGTTCAGCCGTGCAGGTAAATACTTTGCTGATTTTGTTTTCACTTACATAATAATATTCTGCAAATATTTTTGCCCCTAGAGTAATTATCCTGTATGCCCCAAAAGAGATTATTCCATGTTTAGTAAAACTAGAGCAAGGTTATCATGAGTTTTGGCACTGATTTCTAGGAACAATTTCTTGAGGGTGATTGCATTAGTCTTGCGTTAGTTTTCTTATTTAATGCTACACTGTTAGAAATACGATGGCTCAGAGATAAAAGGGTGTAACTCCGTATAATATGAAGGTTACCTTATATCCTTTTACCTCTGAGCCATCGAATTATCCTAACAGTGAACCAATGATGAACATGCGTATATGCCTATGCCAAGTACAGGCAAACACATCATGTGACACAAATATTGTATTGCTTATCTCCTGGAATTAATAAAAATTCATTTGACATGTATAATTTTTAAGGTGTGAATATTTTCATTATTTGTCTATACTGTGATGAATGATATCAATATCTACAAGGTCTTCTTTCTTTTAGAGTTGATAGCATTACGTAAATGAATTGATATTACATCATGTGACATACATAAAACTTGTTTATGCTTACCTCCTGACATCATGCAAATTCATTTGATGTTTATGATTTTTTTATTGAATAAACAATTGCGTTATTTGTCCATTCAGTGAAAAATGATCAATTTCTACAAGGTCTTCCTTAAGAGTATTACGTAAAACATATTGATGTAAAAAATCCTCTGCATTTACTTGTATTTGAAATCAATTACCAAGTAATCTAGAACCTGTCTTGATTCAGTAGCTATAATGAAACAAGGTAAGATACTTATGGTTGGAGCTTTAAATAAAATGGTGACAGAATAATTTCCTACAGGAGCTGATGAACTACTACAGTAAACTCTCTGTGACTCCAACTCAAAGGGTCCTCTTGAATTAGTGTAAGATAACCAAAATAATTATATTTGAATCTAAAACCAAGTGGCCTTTGGATCAGATATATAATTTGATTTCAAGTTAACCAGTGTTTTCTTACATGCATATTAATCATCAGGGTTTTACATCTATACTCCAATAATCAACAGAAAAAAATCTATGAACTTGTGTCCGATTGATTCGAACCCACAATTTTAGGAAAACCATTCCCTTTTGCTGTCCTTTTTTAGTCCTTGTTTTGTGTTCAAGAGATTCTACTGTAGTAGTTAATGGTCCATATGGAATGGTTAAACACCCTAGTGTAAGGTATTAAGGTGGAAGGATGATTTATAGGTACCAACAAGAACAACTCTTTTACAATACAGATAGTTCATTTAATAAATTTGCAGTTTGAGTAAACTTAGGCAGCTCTTTGGTCCAGGTTTCTTTATCAAATCAAAAATGATATGTTCAGACTCATGACAGATATGACACCACCAATCTTTAATTAGAAACAAATCAAAAACAAAATCTGACCAAAATCCAAAAGCAATCATCTAAAATTCAATGATGCTAGTCCTAGTAGAAGAATGTCCTCATATTCTTATGTAGTTTCATCTTCATCTTTGTAAATGATACAACATATCATATAAATCTGTGAACACTACTAGATGGAGATAGTGTTCCAATTTGTTTATATCAGTTTGAGTCAACATTTACTTCTAGATAATGAGCGTGTAGCCGGTGAATGTCTCGCCACCTGGTGGCCTATTTTGAAGCCGCACTCTTTTGCAAAGACAACATAAATTAAATTGACCTATTAGCGTTATGATAGACGTGTTTTAAATTTATGTTCGATCAGAATGGTTTTTCTTCTAAAAAGTCTTGTATTATATATTGCTACACATTGCTTTATCTATTATAGTGTCTATTCCACAATTATTTTGATAATTTAACCACTTTTACTATTATTTATCTTCCGTGGTTTAACATTGACGCTAAAGGTATTTTAGAGAATATTTTGACAGAACAACCCAACCAGCCTATTACCGCCAGGTGGACAGCCTCCGGCTATACGCTCATTATAATGCATTATGTAAACAGTATGCAACCAATTGTATAATTTATGGAACAGATTTTCGTACAAAGTTTCATGGAGACAACTTTTCTAAATGAGATGAGAATAAGATATCTGTGTTACCTCTCTTTCCAATACTATAATGTAGGTGACTTTGGAGAATTCAATTTTTCATATTTTGGATAATCAATTAGGGATAAAATAATTCAGCATGCATTTCTTTTCCTTGTGCTCTTCTGCTCAAAACTTTTGAATTCTTGATAAGAAAATGATGCAATGATAGAGTTGTGGCAGACATTGAAAAAAAGAAAGTAAAGTTGATGTGCTTAGACTTTCCTGAAAATAATTAAATATATGTTTTTAAAAAATTGTATAATTACGCACAAACTCTAGTTGTATTTGTTACAGAACAGTGATAATTCAATGCCTGTCAGCTCCACTGTTTGTATCAGTTTCAATAGTGCCAATTCTTGATATGCAAGCATTCAATCTGGTTTTTCTATTTCTTCTTCTTTTTCCTCTTTTCTTCTATCTATTTCTTATTATCTTTCTACTTATTGAAGAGGGTAAGTTGTTGTGATAAATCTGTCTTGTATATTTTCAACCACCTTACCTCTACCATAATCTGCTGTCCGGTTCTGGGAACTACACCTACAGATTAGATAAGAACATCAGAGGTGGATCTGAAATTGTGTAGTGTTTTTTTCTCTTGGACGAGTCCCTTCTTTTTGAATGTCTCATTTGTTGAAATAAAAAGCAAAAAAATGTATTCATTGTTTAAACAGATCTAAGCTTTCGTACTAACTCCTACTCCTTTTTCTAAGCTGAAGAACCAAAAAACACTAGGTTTATCATCAATCAATTATCTTAAAATGTTTTTAGAGATGAAAACAAGCAGATAACTTTCCGTACGAATTATTTTCAAGAGTAATTCCCTTATATTTCAGATGTACAGATTTCTTGAAGTTTTTCCTGGATTTGGCACGACCAGAGGTGAATGAACGCCATACTTGGAATTATGAGCTTTGTGGGAACATAACAATGGTGCAGAAGAAGCACTATTCTTCTGGAAGAAGCTCTATTCTAGAGTTTCATACAGATCAAATACAAGGGAATCATACTGGATTTAGGGGCATTTTTAAATTTTTAGATAAAGGTAGGTATCTAAATCAAGGTACAAATAAATTGAAATAGATAACTGTGAAAGAGTTCTACAGTATGACTTCTAGTTGAGAACAATGATTAACATTTCTGTCAGTTTTTCAAATTTCCAAATCAAGAGAGAGAGTGATTGAAAAGGAATCACGCATCATAAAATGATGTTATTTCCTCTCAAAATTGTCTTCCTTTGCCTAAATATGTAAGGTACTTTGGAGACTTCTAAGATATTCAAAATATTTAAACAGAATTAAAATGATATCACCTTCCCACATAAATCAATCAAATGCTACCCCCTCCCCTTTCTTCCGTTTGGTTTGATCGTGGAAGGTAACAACACAATTATGTGTACAATTCATATATTGTATTTCATGTAAACCTCAAATAATAATAGTTTTTAGTATCACCCAACAAGTATAATTTCTGTGTAATTAGAAAACTGAGCAATAATTCAAATTGAAGAGCAACTGGTCTGTTCTGGTTATAGGTTTTTCCTACTTAACAAAGTGTTTTAGCTGGTGTATAAAATCGAAAAATTATTTCATAGTTCCAAGAAAAATAGCCATGTTTGGTGTCAATGGTCTATCTAGTGCCATTGTATGAGCTTCCCTCAAATTGCTGAGAAGATTATAAACACTTCTTTGGGTATGTTTGGAATGACAATGGAATATGTAACTCAAATAAAGACAACCATTATTTTGGTTAGAGATTAAAAATGAAATGAAACTTACAGATATAAGGCTTTAATAAGTTCAGTAAAATTTTTTTATAGGAACATAGATTTTACGATAGGGAAGTATTTTAATACTTCCTTGAAACATGTTTCATGTGTAATGGTGTATAATTTAGACATAAGTGTTGCATCCTTATAATTTGATATCTTTACAAGAAAATCTACAAACTTCAAACAGAAATAAAGATTACCCAAATCAAACCAAAGCTTATATAAACATTGCTATATTCCATTGCAGTTTGATTGATTAATTAGTGCTCTACTCGATGGAATGTCATTGACCTTAGCTTTCTTCTATCTAGAGTGCAATCTATCTGTTGATAAATCAAAATTCGCAGGATGATTGAAGTTTTTCAAATGATTATTTTTTGAAATATTGTATTTACTTCCTTTCCATTGACATCTCATGGATGTTTTTGGTGGGTGGATATTTTTCTTTTCTTGTTTTTATCGCAAAAGAAAGGAAATCAATCCTTAATCATGCTCACCAGGTACAAATCATTAAAGTATAGTCTTTCATCTTTTCTTTGAGAGATTATCTGAGTCTTTGGTTCATAATCAGTTTGTTATGATACTTTTGCGTAAAAAAAATCTAGGAGAACCTTTTGATAAAAAAGTAATTATAATTATTCAATTTTGTAAACAGTTTATAGCATTTTTAAAATAAAGTTTTGATTCATTTTGGTCCTGCATAAATATTGGCAGTGGTTAGACACACGCAGATATTTGCATCTACGCTGATGTCGACTTGCCATTCATGATTTTGACACTGTACTACATTATCCTGGTTACTGCAAGTTGGCATTACATATATAATTATCCTGCTCGAGAGGGGGGATACCAGACTTACATCAGAGTGATGCTAAAACATGTCTCCCTAATTTCTCATATATTTTGACTTTATTTAATTTCTGATGACTTTGCGTGCCATTTCTGAGTGATACCACCAAGGCAAAATGGAGGGTGTTTAGCGGCACATGATGAGTGCCCAGCCCTTATAAAGATCTGGAGATAAAATTTATGAACAGGACTGTCAAAATATGCAGTCCCACGCAAGTACCTCCTTGATAGGAGAGTGTGGAATGAATGGAATAATTTTAATGAATTGATTAAAAAGGAGTGTCTCTAACCATGGTCATAGTGACCAAAACATTATTATTATTAAGACTAAGAGGGTTTATAGAGTTTTATCTGACTTGGTAAAAAAAAAATATGTTTCAAGCTACCATGAAGCTGCAAATGTTTTTGAGATGTAGATTAGAGCCATTTATGTACCTGGATTCTCAATATTAAAGTAGGTTGCATGCCATGAGTTTACTTTGATGATAAATATTCAATCAACTTAGATTTAAGGTTAAATGGATTGTGGGTT
This sequence comes from Pharyngocirrus eroticus, assembly GCA_033118115.1. Taxonomy (NCBI): domain Eukaryota; kingdom Metazoa; phylum Annelida; class Polychaeta; family Saccocirridae; genus Pharyngocirrus; species Pharyngocirrus eroticus. The sequence goes on from JAVSBT010009014.1 coordinate 10,650, forward strand.
TCTTGTTTAAATTTCTCATTAATTCAAATATCAACGGATGAGATTGGAAAAGTCAGGGTAACTGTCATTGATGTTTGTTTCTTGAATCAATACATTGACCTGTTTTTAATGAAGTGTTTATTTGAGTTCATGCAATAAATGGGATTAGCAGCAAAAAAAATGAAAACACTAATGGCAATGACATGCTGAGAAAAATATTAGAACGCAATTCAGAAACATCTTTACGAAACATCTTTACAAAACATTGTGATGATAGCAAAATGTGTACATACCTGAACATGGCCCATTCTCAACTTTGTTTCTGAAACATCCATGGCTGATAAACTAAAAAAAGGTTTTCAGCAAAATATTGATACAAATATTTAGTTGGATATATTAATACTGTCTTGATAACCATTGGCATAATTATGAGAGATAATGTAGATGATTGTTATATCAGTACAAAACCCATTATTTGTTGAGTTTAACGATGATCTCTCTAACCTCTACCCATTTTTTAATTTTATTTTCCAGCTCAATTTGAAATAAAGGGAGGCAACAGGAGATGGGGCACACCTTGTACATATGATTTTTACAGCAATAAACATCCAAAGACAGGACGGTTTTTCTCTCCTCGTTATCCACAGAATTATCCTGCTGGCTCCAATTGCCAGTATGTCTTTTATGGGACACGCCATGAAAGAGTAAAAATTACTTTTCAAAATATACAGTTAGAAACTATAGATGGAAGGTAAGAAATTTATGTCTATGATGGTTGTAAATGCCTACTTCTTTGGTTAATTTGAGAACTTTTTAAAATAAAAAATTACAATATAGAAAACAAGTATATTTCTAAACGAACAGAAGTGCAATGGTTGTTTATTTCCCATTCTCTTATCTTTGAGAGATGAACTACACTGGCATTTGGAAACATAATTTGAATCTACAATAAATTTTGAGAAAATTGAAAGACAAAATAACGATCAGTAAAATTATGTTGAATAAGGTTATTAGTATACTGATAAAAATGACAGCCAAGTCTTATTACATGTATATCGATGAATGACAACCCCTTTATGTGGATCTTGAAAGCATATGAATATAGAATTGTTCCCTGATATTCAACAAACATAGTAAACTGGAGCAATATGGAATGTCTTGCTCAGGGCTTTGGGATCTATTGAAATGTCAACTATCCATGATTGATGATTTTTATTTTTCAATCTTTTTGTTTTACTTTCTCTAATCAGCTGTAGTGATAGTCCAGATTTTATTGTTGTCCGTGATGGCATGGACGCCACCTCTCCTGTGATCGCACAATATTGTAACACGCTCAATGGTCAGCAAGTCATATCATCAGGTAAGAATCCTAGTTACATGCAAACAAGCAACAAATTGGCATATATGTTATTGGTTTCAAGATCCATATGTAGAAAAAATTATTCAACTTTCGAACAATATTTTTTTATGAGATAATTTCTTACCTCATATCATTGTTTAGTGAATAGAAGGCAGAAACTTTGTATATGAGGTAAGAAATTATCTCATAAAAAAACATTATTCCAAAGTTGAATAATTTTTTCTACATAGCTATCAGATCAGTCAACAAAAGATTTTTCCATAGTTTATTTTCCTGTCAACGTTTCAGTGAACAATGGTGCGATTGGCACTTGAAAGAACATTGATTTAAGGCCAGTTTACATTGGTCAATTTCTCTGGCAAAGATTTTGCTTTGACTTTAAAGCCAGAGTCAAAATCCTTTGTGCGACTAGAAGTCAAATTAATAATATTTTGAAAGACTTGACGTGACTTGAAGTCAATCTGTTTACATGTATATTGTTTAACAGGTCTCAAATGTTTAAAGCTGACAAACCATATGTTTAGACTGTAGGCTTCAAAAGTGCTTTAAAGAATTGCAACCAAAAAGTCACTTTCGAGCAACACAGTAAAATCAGGGCTTTAGATCTCAAAATTGTTGATGTATTGAAAAGTTATTGAAAGTATTGAATTTATCAGTTTTGTTTGGTTCCTGATTTGATAAAATATTAAAAGATAAAATCACAGGATACTTACTCAGTGGCTAGATACTTTAACAAATTGAAGATTTTACTATGACTAAACAACTTGAATGAGTACCTTGAGATGAAAAACTATGATTGTTTAAATTTTTGATATTTCAGGTCAAAATCTGTATGTTGAGTTCATGGTGGATGATAAAAAACAGCGGCAGGGTTTCGCTGCAGAGTTTACTTTTATCAAAGAAGATCAGCTGGGCCCTGCAAAAAGTAGTCCAAGGCCTACTAAATACCCTTTTCCTGTTGGAGGTAAGTTTCAACATCTCACATATATCAACAGATCCATAGAAAATTGAAACAGTTTTAAAATACTATTATTTACTAAATCCTCCAGAGGGCACTAGTGCATGGATTGAACACATTATAAAATACTTCATCCATTGTTTCTTTACAAATGAGAAAGCACTAGTTTTTATTAACAAAGCATGACATTTTAGCATTGTTTTATCTTCACCACTACTGAATAGAACTTTAAGTAACTGAAATGAAATCACGAAAAACTTTCACACTGTTTTCAAACGAAATTGTTTTTTGCCACTATTAACCTCTAGATGTCACCTGTAGTTGGTTGCATGCACAAAACCGTGAGTTTGCTATTTTCTTTCAAAGTCCTTTGCTTGATGCAGCTTTTTTGTGATGGGTTTTATTTCTTTTAAGTATTTCCTTATTATCTGTGTCTTTTGAATTGTTTTGAAATTCAAACACAAAAAATCAAACAGGAGAATTTTTGCATACATTTGTTTGTGATTGGATACAGATTTGATTTAATGATTTAGGAGTATGATCTTCACACATTTTACAACAAAAACACTGGAAAGTATAGAAAATACTCTTACTGTGTTACCTTCTTCTTTTGCCCAGCTCGCACCGGGTATACATCTAATTGGCGAGGTTCTAGTTTTCCCTTGAGATGCCATTCATTACATCAATTTATGAGAACATAAATGTCTCTGAAGGTTTAAAAACCACCATATAAATCAAATCAGAAATTCCTTTGTTAATGATTGATGATCTCATTTCCATCTTTAATCTCATATTCCACTTGTATATGAAGCTTTATTGAAAGGATTATGGAATATTACCTTTTACTCTTAAAATAAAGGAACAATGATGAGGGATGACCAAAGATTCAATTTGAATTGGTTGTAAGAAAATATTTCCCATAATTTTTATGTAAAAACAGTGATAAAAGGGAGCTTATTGATATGAACTCATGGAAATGTCAAGAACATCTCATGAACACTTTTATTTAAGTATATGCACACCGTCCCTCTGCCCCAAGATTTAAGGAAATGGGGAAGTTACATTGTTGGTAATCAACAACTAATGGTATTAACAAATGAATAAATGGTAACAATAGGTTTGACTTTTCAATTTGCAAATGTCAAATACAAAACTCCCTAGAAAACAGTACATCAACTGCTGAAACACAAATGATACCTAATGTTTAAGTTCAATGAGTTAAGTTTATTTCCTTTATGCCTGCCTGTTTGCTTTGTAAACTTTGACCTCAGCCAACCTTTGATTTCCCTCCCCCTCCCCCCTTCCCAATTTCTACTTTTGATTTTATCTGGAACCTCAAACCTTTATGTTTTGCTGACTGGGGGGTTATCCTAAGATGGATTACTGGAGTCTTCATCCCATTTATTCAAACTCTTTCTAGTCTATGGCTTAATTGAAAAGCTGAATCCAAAATTCCCTGGTCAATACCATAACGGTTGTGGCACATTTGGAGGTGCAAGATAACGCAGTGGTATCTGATTATTACAATTGTGTGAACACTTGGGAACAGGGAGTGTGATCAATAAGAGCCAAGTCTGAATTATGTGAATTAGAAAGTTTCTGATGATGAAATTGAAAAAGGGGTGCAATTTACATTTAATTTGCTTGGAAAGCTTGCAACATGGGGAATCAGATATCATGATTTTCTGAGGAAGCTTATATGCTGGAGGCTCTACTCTCAATGCTGTATAAGTTAAAAGGAAAATCCACAGTTGGAAAAATCCTTTCGGTCTGCTTTATATCTTCTCCAATGCTGTTAGATAGATTTTTTATCCTATATATTTTAATTGCTTCTTTTGTTCTTAATAATAAAAAGAAATCAAAACGAGCAGCTTAATTCTGTGAGAATTTTCTTTCTTGGTTGAGGGAGAACAGTCCTTTTTCTGAGTGGATTGTGTATACTGTAGTATGTATATCAATAATTTGCTTGATGTGTTGTGACACCCAATTTTCTTTCTCCCATATGTACATTATTGTACCTCGCTTCTTTTTAGACAAGTAAGCAGATGGGAAATCTAGCTTGTAGCCTGGTGATATTTCATGTCAAGAAAATATGGATCCAAGCTAAATTTCCCATCTTCCTTGGAATAGAAAGGCAAAAAACAGGTGACATGGAATTGTTTGTGGAAGTGATTCTACCCAAAAATCTGGTTTAGTTCTATGATCGTTAGTGGCAAATAAAAGGTGAAAAAAGTAAAAATATGTTTCCACTACAATGTTTGGGAAATCACCTGTTGTCTTTTAGGTGTCAATACAGACAGTCCTGGTGATGGCCCTGGAAGAGAGGAGCTTCCTAAACCACAAGTTCCAGCTACAAAAGTTATAAGTAAGTTTTATTTTGTCAACAGTTTGATAGTGTCTGTAGATTTAGATTCATATAGATGGTAGTTATTAGATCCAACTTTGTTTTCATGTTGACCTATTTCAGGATTTTTACATTATTTCAAATGGTAACTCAGCAATATCATTACACTCACTCATGAATAAAAAAGTCAATACCTACCAAATCATAAACAACAAACAAAATTCCAACTAACAACATTAACCTTTTCAAACATACTTAAGATTGGTCATGCATTTTTGCAATATCCTAGTAACAAATTCCTTTTTTTTCTTTTGAAATAAATCCTAAAAGCAATCTGAAGTGTGATAAATTAAAATGGTACTGTATCAGTGTATACAGTAATGTTATAGAAAAGGAAAAAGATTGTCAATAACAACAACAACAACAACACTACAGCCAAACACTTGGTTTTCTTGTGTATCTGTTGCATAAAAACATTCACTCACTTAACAGTTTCACCAGTGGTGTACATATAAATGTATATGTATATCATTAATTTGATATTGTATTTTAGCATTATCTAGTTAACTTTCAACAATTTGTTTTTACACATTTCTCAAAAAAACGCCCCTATAAACAACAAATGTTTTATGATGATTATTTTAAGTTGTATCTTTAGACACTCCTCCAATTCACTGTGTCATTAGATCATACAGAACAGCCCTCTCAACAGATTAAACCCTGTCACTGTATCTAATGCAGTTACTTTTTTTTGACAGATGACATGGTTATTCTAATGTGCATTTATTCATATACAGTTAATAACATCATACCTACACACTTTATATATTGCTCATCCAGACATAGGTAACTGGGTTTGAGACCTATGAAAAAAGGAGTGACACATCACAACATATAATATGGCACTTTTAATGACACATAATTACCAATTCATATAATTTATCATCATTATGTACATATGATTTGACTTTCACTACTTTGTCACCAATGAATTGATCACAATATGTATACATTTTATGATC
>JAVSBT010009125.1:0-19383 GCA_033118115.1 Pharyngocirrus eroticus
TCCAGTGAATTCTGGTCATTTTTGTGAACGGTCCAGTAGAATATTGGATAATCCAATAGAGATTTTGACCTACTGGTACGTCTGTCCAGTGACAAAAAAAAAGTAATTCGCACCCTGTAAAGTATCTGCAGGTCCCTCTGAAAAATATGATGTAAATCAACTCCTGATTAGAATAATTCACACCATAGGAGGTAAACCCAAAATCTCTTCAGATGTTCTTTTTCCCCACCCTTTCTCCAGTACTCAAAGGTCAAAACAAACTTCAACAGTGACAAGTCTTAAACAAAATTCTACAAAATATAACTTTATCCAAAATCAAATATCAATTACATATTATTATCATAGTTCGATTTACTTGAGGGACCAAGGGACAGCACATGTTTTTGCCTGATCATAAAGTATCTGCAGGTCCCTCTGAAAAAAATGCAAATGGACCCCTGATTACATAAACTGTTAAACATATTTCATATCCAGAGAGATAAAACCAACCCTTTTACCAGTACTCCAAGGTCAAAAGAAACTTCAAAAATCTAAATGATAAAAAAAATTACTAAGTATATGGAGATTTGGCATCTAAACAGATAAACCTTTGTGTCTTTCCCACAAGCATCATGTTTGTAAGGATTTTATTTACAAAGATTTACAATGAATAAAACCCAGTGTCTTTCTCACAAGCTTCATATTTGTAAGGGTCTTATTTACAAAGATTTACAACGAATAAAAAACAGTAAAGTTTATTTACTCCACACAATAACTAAGTAAGAAGGTTTCTCTTCAACCAGACATGGTACCGGTGTAAGTAAACTGAGACATTGATTCAACATTCCGTTAGTAAAATAACACACTTTTAAGATTCTTATTCAGATACATAAATGGTCACATTCTAAGAAGGGTCAATTGTAGTTTGAAGAAAGGCAGTCTATTTCTGTAAAGGGTGTGGCATAAAGAGTAACCACCCAACAAAAGATCACCCTCTGAAACTTCTGAAAGTAGTATAAAATAAATTTCAGCTGAATCCTTTTTCCCCATTGATAGCCAATGACGCGAATCATTGTTACACCAAATTATATCTTTTTTTGAAAAATAGTCACACTCTTTATACAAGCCTGGTAAATGTATATCTTTCAATTCAGAAATATCAACTAACCAAAAAGTAAATGTTGTGGATACAACAAATTGGATACCAAAATCATTTTGGTGAAATCTTATTTGCAATTTTGTACACATCGAAGATTAATTCAACATCTAAAATTCTTTCTGATACAAATGTAATTTTGTTCACCCCATACATCTGATGAAAATGCTATGAAAAATATGTTAATTTTTCCACATGTTACATGAATGTATTAACCAATTCTACCACAAGTAGGTCATAATTAGATTTTATTTGTTTTCTTCCAAATAAACTTTCAAATGCCAAAACATTTTGTTCTTCACTTTTATTCTACAGAACCGTAGTTTTGGCATTGAAGAGAACTCGGCTACAAATGATAGCTGTATATCCTATACCATGTAATCTTGCAATCTCATATAACATGACTACATTGGATTAGGTATTTGGCAATATCATAGCAACGATATGGTAATTACATGTATGTTGGTACATGCATCAGCAGATTCTAAGAAAATGTATGGCGTAAACATCTTTTATCTAAAATATTAAAAAAAAAATGTTTTCTTGTCAACAAGTTACATTGACGTGTGTTTGTGAAAACAAATTCAAATTCATTTCTAGAAATTGTAAACAAAATTATATCCTTTTGTGGTACATAAAAAAAAGAGGTTACACTTGAGTGTTTGTAATTTTCAAGACTGTATTTATCCATTGTTAATCCTTTTATGGTCTAGTCAACTCTTTTTCAATCATAAAGGCTGTTTGTGTGACAGTTTCATGACAAATGACTACACCCTAGACACAAAATCAGGACAAGAACTTCATTAGAATTAACAGCCATCGTTCACATGCTACTTCTAAAGCTCATGGTATTAGAAAAAAAGAGGGTTTCAAGCATCAACATCTTTAATAAATCACATCTCTGCATTGCCATGAATCCTGTTATCACAGGGGAGTTGGTGATTACATGCCTCAACATTAGTTTAACCCCAAGTTAATCATATATCTAATAATCAATGCATACCTATTCAATAGGGTCCATCAAAAGGGGTGGTCTCACAGAGGGGGTTAACGACTAGAGTTTTATAAATTGATTCTATTTGACCTGTCAATATATTGGGTCATGGGTCATTTATTTTTGACATTCATCATTCTGTTCAAAACTCATCATGTTCAATTCAAAGATCACCAAGTATAGAGTCTATCCTTGCTTTTAATGAATTCATATCCTTGAGATCGTTGACAAATTTTAAGTAGGAAAGAGTAAAAGGCAGACAGAAAGCATATAAACTGGAAGCCGAAATGGGATCCTTGAAAATAATCCTATAATATTTCACCATACCATTGTCTGTGGTTTCAAAATAACATCTTCCAAGACAATACTGTCATACTTGGAATGTGATGTCTGGATTGTTGACATTCCAATGACATCATAAGATTTCTCCATATAAAGACATGGATAGAAAACACTTACTTCAAATGATTACATCTATATTTTGTATATCAATAGAATAAAAGAAAGTTCAATACTTTCTGAAAATGATGTAATTACATTCTAATATCTTTAGATTTTTTTAACAAATTGGCTTCTTCAAATTTATAGCATATATAAAGTTCTCATTTGGACACAATGGGGTTAGTTATTCTCTTTTTTCTCAATGCTGTAGAAGTTGTCTTTACAACCAGGCTGATGTTGAAAACAATGAACATAATAGCAAACACCAGATAGATACAAATGCCAGTTGTGCAATAAAGAATTACATAACATAATAACAACTACAAGTGGAAAGTCCTTGTCAAATATATTAGATTAAAAAAAAGTATACCATAACTTACTGTGCTAGGATCTTTGAGCTAGTGGGTAAGATATCGAGGCTTGCTTTTCCCCCATCTTGAGTTTTTATAAATGCGAATTCTTCCAGAATATCAATATCTTGTTAGTTTTTGAGTTAAGAAAGATTGGTTGAAATAAACAAGTTCATCAACATCATTCAAACTAAAAAATAATCTGTACCCTATCTCAGAATTATAATTATGTACTCCAAAAGTAGATTTTCCATGTTTAAGCCCATTTTAAGCTCCATTAGAAAAGTTTAAATTACATTTTTGTTCACACTTTAAAGAAAATAAATAATTCTTATTATTAATGATTAGTTTTGAAATGGAATAGTGTTGATTCTAGAAAGATTATTTTTTTCACAATACATCATTTTAGGTACGTCTTACATTGAACAACCATGGGACTATAATTTTGAAATCCTGTACACACCATACATATCAGAATATCATATTACTTCTATTCAACATCAATAATATCTTTCAGTAGGTAGGACAGAAAAGGATACTGATGACATAGTTGAAAAATAAATTATATGTAAAGTTTCCATTCCTTCTGATTTTCTGGACAGCTTCTGAGAAAAGCATTTCATATCGAGGCCAATCATACTGCAGCAACACAATCATGTGACCAAGTGACATATCATCTGGTGCCAATGTTTTGAAAGCCTTTTCCTAAAAGACAACAAAAAAGAATTTACAAAGTCATCTAATGAAATGTTTACATAAATTAACCAAACAAATGAATGAAACACCTGGCAATAATACTATGGTATGTTTAGTGAATAATGCTGCTAGATGTCTTTTAACTATGTTTGTTATATTTGTTTGTGTACGTGTGGTTACAGAGATGTTATTAATCAGGTCACACACTCTGATAATTACACCACAAGTATCGCCCTATTCTCATGAACTGACCCGTAAAAATCTCATTGCTATGGTCTAAAGGAAGAGTCTATGCATTTAAACCTGTTATAATAGTTTAACTATCTGTCTGATACCCTAACCTTTCACCCCCTCCTTTTCGAGATTCCGGGCACTGGACTCTGCCCATGCGGCATGCATGCTAAAGCTACACGACGCCATTGACTGATTGGGATGCCGGCACACCCTAAACGATCGGTCTTGATTCATGGCTATTATGGGTTAAAATGTTACCATCAATTTCAATATAGTGTAGCTTTAACATCATAGAAAACAGATGAAACGTATCAATCCCATTTCATCCCAAAAAGTGCTGAAAATATAATCTGTACAATCATTCTGTACACTATTTGATAGGTCTTAAGACTTTGCAACTTGGTGATTCAGTTCCACCTTTTTTATTTCTTGGTAAAATTGTTCAAAATGTCCTAAACACAAAATCTTGGCAAAGTTTATTGTTGAAAAGATTCCAATACAGTGCATTTCTGAGATGGGACTACCAAAAATCCTTTTGTATTTTGACCTTGCCATCATCATAGTTGCAGATACTAACCACAATAACAGTCACTTGATAGATGCATCAAAAATCAATAAAATAAATCATTTCAAACTACGCCCTTTTACCTCATAAAGTTTAAACTATTCAATCCAGGGTAACACTTTAAAAGGATGACGCATTTCGAGCCCCCTTTTACAATTGTCAACTCATAAGGTTATCTTATTGGCCCCAAACTGCTCTAGTCTTTTCTTCCTCATTATGGTGTTTCCATCTCATATGTATCATTAACTATCTTATATTCAAAAGAAAATTCCTTTGATCCTAAGTTATCCTAAACTTGGTGACAATTCACTCATGTATGACTGAAAGGTCACTTGCAAACAATAAAGCAATTTCTAAGTTTTCAATACAAAAGCATTACAAAGGATTATCTAGCTTTCTCCTTTAGTTCAATTTTGATATTTGACCATCCCCAAACTGTCATTCAATGTCCATCTATTACTTACCCTGAAACATGTGATCATCAGTTGAATACAGTAAGGTAAGACTTCAGCTTCAGAGCATTTCAACAATTGAAGCTGTCTTCCTGTGCCTGATGCTGTTGTCTGTGCAGGGGGTGCGGGCTCTACCCCATGGGGCAGAGCTTTGACAACATTCAATATGCATTCACTACTTTTCTGAAGAAGCAAAGAAGAGTATGAAAATAATAATAATGATAAATCTTTATTGTCAAATAATACAATTGTGGTACATTTGAAATTCTTTGTCGCCAGTCACCACAGTGCCGTGGGGAACACTGAAGCAATACAGAGTAAAGTGTCTTGCTCAAGGACACACCATAATGCCTTGGCCTGGGGTCGAACTGGGGATCTCTTGGACTCCAATCGGCAACCCTATCCATAAGGCCACCATGTCTCTATTAATACATTAATACTAATATTTCATTTCTTTTCCAGCATTTGACTCAGGATATTAAATGAACTAATGTTGCAACTTTTGTATTCAAACTCTGTTTACCGTTTATTTATTGAAGTAGAATAGTACAACTTACCAAAAAACTTCCAACTGAATAGTAGCAGCAAGCTAACTGCAAATCATTTCTAACCTATGAAAAATTAATGTTGATTAAAAGCGTAGAAAGAATCACATGTATGAAACTTATGTCAGTTATAATAACTTATACCAAAGTTACATAATTATGGAGCTTTATATCTAAACTGGGCTTTTCCGTTTCATTTCTTGTTAAAGAACAAAATCCCAAGTAAAAATTTGGCATTATTTGACTCTACAGTAAAAACAAACCTACCTGTGATGAGGCTCCTTTGAGTATTCCTTGTAAAGACTGAATTTTAGCTATTGCATCTTTGAAACGACCCTGTAAATGCATTTATATCAGAGACATGAAACACTTGCAGATAACCTATCAGTTGGTAAATATGTTAGTTTTTAAACTGAGTAAGATATGTATAAAAGAAAAAGGACACAAGGCTCATTAGATTCTAAATAGTAAAATTGACAGATCATAAATACATGTAGGCAAAACATTAATGACAAATTCATTGTCTTGAGCACAAGGGATCTTTGATTATATAACAATAAATCAGGGACAGAGGAATTTCATGCTTTGAAATGTAAAGATTTTAAGAGAGTCCCTATAATTTATCATATGTTACATTTCATCTAACAAAAAAAGTACTCAAACCTGATAAATATAAACATCAACTTCAAAGTTTTTTAACCACATCCAAGAATCTGCCTTCCATCCCTGACAAAGCTTCTGAAATTCTTCAAAACAATGGTAAAAAAGTTTTATAAAAACCCCTGACATTTAGAATAACTTTTTACATGTACACCACCTCTCCAGTAATATTATTAGGATTGTGTATTGTAATGTTTGTCTCTATGCTAATCAGAGTATACTTGGGGTATCCAAAAATATGTCAGATATGTCTTGACATATACAGATTTTTCTTTCTTCAAGAATGTTCTACTACAACTCTTTGAAGCTACCACAATATATTAGTTCTATTACAAATATACCTAGAAAAAAATTCATTATTAAAACATCTACCTTTTCCAATGGAGTCTACAGAGTGTAACAAGTCCCAACATTTCAGAGCTGTCGAGAAATTTATGATCACTTCATCTGAATTCTGAATGGATTTTGTTGGGTTTATATGTGGTATTTCTGAAGACACTTTCATCTTTTTTGATTTGTGTCTGAAAAAAAGTGAAGTATGAAGCAGTAAATCGATCTGCTGAAGTGAATATAACAGCAACATAGAAAGAGAAAAACAGAGGTATGCCAAACTTCAACACGGGCGTTTATTCAAAACAAAACAGCTTATTTTGAAAATTTAGTGTTCTTTAAATGTACAAAAGGAATCAAAATTAATCAAGGCTATAAAAACTATAACACTCACTCATACACAGGTTCTGAGGATTTGAAACCTTCAATGAGGACCAAAGAACTGAAATGCTTCAAAGCAGCTACACCTAACAAATCAAAGTATTAACAATCAGTCATCAGCAACTATGTGAAAATAATTCACATTAACATCCAGGTAATTTCAAAAAAAAATCCTATCTAAACATTATGGCAAACTGATTTTAATAATCATTTTTTTTGAGGGTTAAGATAAATGCATAGTTTGCCTGAAGATGTCAGTGTTGACTTACTAAAATTTGCAATTAAAAAAATGAAAAACATATTCCGATTAGCATTTTATCTATAAATGCATAGCATTTATAGCGTGTTCTATCATTTGAGTGCATGGTCAAGGACAAAATATTTGATTTATTTTAGATGAAGCTGACTACTACATAAAGTGTCAATAAATATTCACAGGTAAAACAGATTCTTATTGTAAAACAGGGAGTCACCATAAAATTGTTCTGGATCCATCCGGCTTGAGTAAATATAAAGGCAATCCAAAAAGAGAACAGTAGCACAAAAAAGAAGCTCCTTCTGGTTTGACACATCATCAAGTTTTTTGCTCAAGTTTTGGAAAACAAAGTGAAGTTGCTGCCATTGGGCTTCACGACTAAAAAAGACACGAAGGAATTAAAAACATTCTGAGTGATACAGTTAGTGACACTCAATCATATAAAAATATATATAGAATATATTATGAATCACTACCTTTGATTAGTGAAGAGGTCTCCTACATCCCATTTAAATTGTTTAGCAAATAATTCCATCAGATCAAAAAGTCTTGCCCACGGTTTAGTGACTAGACTGTCTTTTTCTGATAGCCCTGCAATATGAACTCTTTTCAATCCTTGCATGGAGAAGGACATCTTTTTGGTTGGGGACATTAAGTCTGTGGTATCAAGAATAAAAATGATAAAAATTAGTTTTAGATGTCTATGTGAATATAGGCAGACTAACTTACATTAAAATGATCAGAATCTTTTTCATTTATAAGCTTATTTTATGCATACACTATACAATGAAAGGGTCTTTTTTGAATTGGCTCTTTATGATAGAAATTCAAATTTTATGATAATTACAAATCAAATATTCATTTTAAAGTATTGTATAATATATTTGAAAATAATAAGGGCACTCAGCTAGATAAGTTGCACTTTTCTGAGAGCCTTCCGATTATATTATATTTGTATTATGTTCTTTTTGTATCAATTTAAGGAACATAAAATACATGTATATTATATTGACATTGTTACTTAAAAGGTGGTATATCTTAGAGAGAAAAAAACCAAATGAATTCAAACACTAACCTAATGTTGCACCAGGGGACAAAGGGGTTTCTGGACTCTGTGATGGAGGGTGTGTTACATAAGCTACATAAAATTCTATTGACTTTTGCAACCATCTGTACAGATGTTTCTGAGATAAATCTGGTTGTGTATGTTGTAAAACAAGTGGTAAGACATCGCACACTGAAAGAAAAAATAAGAGCATTAGTATCAAGTCAAAATGAGTCATTGGAAAAATATCCTTATCTAAATGAGACCAGTAATGAGCCGATTTTTTTTTTAAAATACAAAAGAAAATCAAGCTTTACATATTAAAATCCAATTGCATATCTTTTACTATAAAAATACAAAAAAAAATCTACACCAGGGGACATCAATAATAGGGAAATATGAGCACAGATGAATAGAATAAAAAAATATTGAAACAAAGGACTTATGATGTTTCTGACTGTATAAATAGTTATTTCTTACCAAGATACTTTCTGTAGCAATTAACTGGGGTATGACTATGGGTATGCTTTTCAGTGGCAAGCAAAGACTCAATAAGTTTCATCTGAAATGTAACCAAAAAATTGCCAAGCGAATAATTATAAGGTTATTGCCTGAAGATGTAAGTGTTAACTTAAGTAAGCATACTAAAAAATGATGAGCTAAAATACAATGTCTTTAAAAAGATTTCCCCTCCTTAACCTACCCCTTGCTCTGGGATATGCTGTGGGTATCTTTTTAGTATGACAACCATAAGGCGACACTGCTCCATCATATCGGCTGTGTTTTCAGCAATACTTAGTAAAATATGGCACTGCAAAGTGGATGGCAATGCTGCAAATAAATCTGAAAACAACAGATAGAATTCTTATAGGTTATGTAGTTACACATATCATGACTATGTATAATGTCAAACAAAATGAAGTCCAGTTTAATGATTTTATTTTACACAACTAAAACATCAACTAGATGAACTCATTTAAAGAACGAAATCCCCAAAAAAGGCCAAGTTTGGATGAATATCTACAATATATTTAAGCATGTTCACCTTTATCAAATTTAGTTTTTTCATCAGAGTTTTCTGATTGAAGAGCACCCGAAAAACTCCTTACTTCATCCCAAAGTTTTTGTTCCTGTGGAAAATTTACAAACCTGGAAAAAAGAGTGAAGGAAGAAAAGTATTTAGGCCTTTGACAACTCATGTAATTATAAGCAAGTTTTATGCAATGATAGATTACAAAGAACTACTTACATTTCTTCAAGCAGTTTTGCTGCCTGGGGAATATTTTTGGCATTCTTTTCTATCATATATCCTTCCAACTTTTATTTCAGAAATAATGAAATGAAAAGAAAAGATTGTATGTTTCACAACAGGTTTAAATATTTTCCAAACAAACTTGATAAAAATTTACTAGAATAATATTTTGTCAAAACTTAACACCATCAAAAAAATAAAATTACAATGCAGCCCTTCATTAGCACTACAATCTAGAATGGACAGTATTCTACTATGATAAAGTACTAGAAAGTAGTGGTCACATATTTTAATGAAATTATCATTGATTTCTTTTCTATTTCTATCTGTATACTTAGTAAAGCTCATTTTGAACATCACACTAAATTAATCATTCAATTACTTTAATAATTTGGTAGCTATAAATGTACTTCAATACTTGTCAAACTGTGAATGAAGACCATGGTATTGGTAATCATGATCTTCAACATCATGAATATGAATTATGATGATCTTGACAGGGAGATCAGAGTTGTAATGTAAATATAAACAAAAGGGCAAGACAACAGATAGTCAAATATACCTGAATCGAAAAATTTCTTGGAAACAAGGTTCTTGCAGTTATAAGCCATGCTTTTGTTGAGTACGGGTCTGATTTAAGACAATTTCTAGCTCTCAAAACTAACCACTCTTCATCTGTTGCAGACGACAAGTTTATTACAGCCGCCATTATTGAAAATTTGAGGCCCCTTATGAAAATGATAAATTTTAAATCTTACAAACGAATTGAAAAAAAATTAGTGTGGTCTAAAACAACTCAAATAAATAATTAAATGCGCTTTTTTCATATTTTTTCTTTTTGTAATAAATGTTATTATGGTCTATTATGTGTAAGGAGAGTTTGAACATTGGAATACATATGACCTGGCCTCTTGATGGGTCAAGGACATTCATCATTGATTTATTGACCGGCTTTAGGTCTTCATGAAGTTATTACATTTTGCACGCTCATCTGTACAGATACGTTGTTTTGCTAAAATGGTGAGTAACCGCATTAGATGTTTCTTTATTATATATAAATTTGGATTTATTTGTAAGTCTTATTATATGATGTCTAAGTGATCCTGTCATCTTGCTCAGTCATTACATAGTGATTAGTCTGAATTTTGTGGATCCATTGCCAAGCCAAAGCCTGCAAAGGCATGATAGTCTTGTACTAAGCCTAGGATGGAGCAGGAAGAGATGCCAAACAGTGACAATATCCTAATGAATAGCTAGAGTAACATGTTGACCTGTGATAAGCAAAATATATTACGCTTTTCAATTATTTATCTGTGCATTACTAGGCAACTGAAGCAAAAAAGGCAAAACTGAGTGGTGAAGAGAGGGAGAATAAAGTTGGTGCATTGAAAAATGTAGGATGGTCAATGGTGGAAGGGAGAGATGCCATCTACAAAGAGTTTATGTTCAAAGACTTCAATCAGGTGTGATATCATAACGTTGAGATATATTCAAGTAAAAGTTTATTCTCAAGTGTTATATTCATATTTTGGTCAACTGTTCAACATCAAAGCAACAGATTTACAATTGAATGCTTGGCAAATGTATATGTATATGTCCAAAAGTATACCATTGAATTAAATTTGAAATGGAGCATAATGATTTTTTTTTTATCAGGCTTTTGGATTTATGACAAGAGTTGCCCTGAAAGCAGACAAAATGGACCATCACCCAGAGTGGTTTAATGTCTACAACAAGGTAAAAAAAATGGAAACATTTTTACTTTTCTGATTTTCCACTAAATACTCCCCATGGGTGTTATTTCTCACTATGGTATAATGTCTTTTTGGTAAAAAAAATCTACAACTTAAGAATATTCAGGTTATTGTTACACAATCATGTTCCTCCAGTTGATTTGAATCAGCCCAATGCATGCAATACTGTATTTTTAAGACTTACAATGACAAAGCATTTCTTCAGACTCTTATTGAGTGAATATAGCCAGACAGTATTATGCAATTGCTTGTCAGAATACTGATATATGCTCTTCATTCTCATTCTAGGTTCAGGTAACTCTCAGCACTCATGATGTTGGAGGTCTGAGTCCCAAAGATGTGACTCTAGCAAATTTCATTGAAAAAGTGGCAGCTACAAACTAATGGATTGCATAACATGTTAGTCCATGGAGTAGACTTGAGACATGCAACAATAATACCAACGATGAGATTAAAAGTCAGTGTTGTGAAATATATCATGTGAAATGGTAAACTGCTGTTGTTTTGATGTTGTATGTTGATTTAAAATCTATCATGAATATATTGCTGACTTGTTAAAAAGAAGCTCTGGTTTATAGTCATGAGGTTGAGGTATATGTTTTGATCAAGGGCAAGTAAATGTTAGCTGAGATTTTATGAAGAAACATTGTTTGCCAGTTTAATTTTACAAGAAATTGAAGAAATTAATTTTGTTCTCCATTGAAATCTAATCTAAAACATTACCAAAATAAATGTGATAGAAAATATAATAACCAAAAATCATGCATTCCTGAATTGATAAATAAATCTTAAATCAATATCACAAAATAGAGGATAACTGATTGGTTCATTTTGTTATGGTTGAAAAAAAAAAGAAGAGACAGTTCAAATATGAAATTTTGATACATGTAATTACTTTTGCTAATATTACTTTAAAAGAAGTTGATTTTTTATTATATGGTCATACACATGTACAGTACTTATAGTTATATCTATAACCTTTTAGGGTTAGCATTTAACGCATGTCAACTTGATAAAGTATTCCACTGCCAGTGAAATGTTGACAAGACTGAGGTTATTATTTTGAGGAAAGGCTTACTCTGTCACTTCTTGATAAAATTGGAAAAAAGTAATGTTCTGAAACTGAAAATGAAATGTTGAATTTTAGATAACAGTCTGCCACAATCTGATAAAAGGTCTACCATAATTTGATAAACAGAAAGTGGAAATAAGTGATAGATAATTACATTTTGTTTGATATACATTAATAATGATATTCAATAATTGTATCAAATTATTCTATTGGTAGTATTATGTGATCTTAATTTTTCACTCACGGTGAATTCATGCCAAAATATCAGGATATTATGTCTTTTTTTTTCAAAATAAAATATTTAAGATGTGTCATCTAGTGTTGTTTACTTTTTCCATGCATATTTTTGAGTTTCAATCAACTTTGTGGAGGTAAGAAATAAATGACTGCCAATAGTCCAGGAGGAAGTTGACAAAATATAGCCTTTTTAGTGATTTTTGTGATGCTGCTAGCTGATTTGTATCTTATTATGAAAGGGCTTATTCTGTAATTTCCAAACCTTGATATGCTGAGCTAAGGGTACATTACATTGAAATGACCTTTTTCAATATTGAAAATATGGAGAAAAAATCTGTACATGTGGATTTATTAAAAGGTAGAATTTATCAATTATTAAAAAAAACATCCAAACTCCTTGAAAATACAGTTTGGAAAAATAGTCCACACGAATTTGATAAATCAAGATTATGAATTGATTCCATTAATTGATAAAGGAGAAATGGCGACAAAATGAACAAAGTAAGGGTGGCAAATGGCAACATAAATACTTTGCACATGTATACAGATGGGATGGGATATTGAACCAAAACATAGCGAGACAAATAAACAAAATTATGATTATAGTTAATATCATTATTATATTTATGATAATGATACATATTTATCCTCTATTGTATGAATTGTAGATTATGTATTATGATTTAATCTCAAATAATGGTTTTTTTTTCATTTTTACTCAGTTATTAAACCTGAAGTGAAATAATTATGTTGACATTACATGAATATATCCATTGTAAATGAATTTAGATCATCTGCATTCACTGCTCTGATTTTTTTGCGAGCCAGCATATCAGAATGGCATCATCAATGCTAATTCCTGGAACATATAAATTGAAAAATGAATTTAAGAATTTTGTGCATTGAATTAAGACATGAAATATATTCAATTTTGTTGTTTGGATTTTTTTTCTAAACGGTTATTTTTAAAGATTAAAAACTTTAACAATCTGATATTTTAAATCTTTATCCCAATATGAGTTATACAAGCTTGTAACAGCTAAATTTTTAGATTTATTCAAGAGGCAAGCCCCTATATCCGCGTCCATCTTTCCAATGAAAATGTGCATAAATAGAGCTGCAATCTGTGTCCTATCATCACAACATTCCAGCAACCAACTAAAAAACACCCATAGCTTTTACAGAGATAAACTGATAAAATTACATACAACAAGAATGGGGTCTGCTGCTGGAATGAGCAATGACTATGATTATGTCATTGTGGGTTCAGGCCCTGCTGGGCTACAGATGAGTTATCTCATGAAACAAGCAGGAGTCAGCCATGTTGTTTTGGAAAAGTCATCAGAAACTGCTGCTTTTACAAGAAGGTATCCCCGTCACAGAACACTGATTTCCACCAACAAACGTTTCAACTTGTTTCCTGAAGATGATTTCAACATGCGTCATGACTGGAATTCCCTTCTCTGTGATGACAAAGACCTCTTATTCACCAAATACACAACCGATCTTTTTCCTCACGCTGACATTTTGGTAAAATATTTAGAGGATTTTATAGAACGCTGGGGAATTGAAATACGTACCAACACAGAAATTGTTAATGTTGCCAAGACTAATGCCAATGGAAAAGAAGGCTTCAAACTCACAGCCTCAAATAGAACCATCTACACATGCAAATGTGTCCTTATGGCCACAGGAGCACTCAAAGAAAACATCCCAGATATTCCAGGAATTGAACTTACAGAAACCTATGACAGTCATACTCTAGATCAATCTGCCTATGAAAACAAAAGAGTTTGCATTGTAGGGGCCAAGAACTCTGCCTTTGAGTCAGCTAATCATTTGGCCAACCATGCTGCTGTCATTCACTTCTACACTCATGGTGAAGTCAAGATGGCCTGGGACACCCATTTTGTGGGTGATTTGAGAGCAATCAACAACAGCATAATTGATATGTACCATTTAAAATCCCTCCATGCCATTAGAACACACTGTGATATCAACACCATTCGAAAAGTCATTGGACCCACAGGAAACGATGCCTATGAGATTGAATTTGACATGGCCCTGCCTCACTGGAACCCACCAGGTACAGGACACTTCAAGACAAATTATGACAAGATCATCTTCTGCACTGGGTGGAAATATGTCATCCCAGAAATGTACAATGAAGACTGCAGACCTGAAATCAAACCTGATGGAAGACTCCCAGTCTTGGATGAGCACTGGATGTCTACTGTCCCCCATCTCTACTTCATGGGGACTAACATGCAAGCTAGAGACAATAAATCTGCTTCTGGGTTCATCCATGGCTTCAGATACAACGTGCGCACCCTCTTCCATATGTTGAGATTGAAGTATGATGGAGTAGAGCCACCAAAAACCAAATTTGAAAAAGTGGATCTTCAGGAAATGGCTGACTTTATCATTAAAAGAACCTCTACCACTTCAGCTCTTTACCAGATGAATCATGGCTTTTTGTGTGACATCATATGCTTTCACCAACAAGAAAATAGAGTCTGGAATGCTGAATATTTTTATGAACTACCATCTGCATGGGTGCTAACACAAGCCAGATTCCTTCAGCAAGAGAAAATGTGGATTATATCCATGGGAGATAACCGCAATAATTTCTCTGGCAAATACAATCCCACAGAATTCTCCAAACCTCCAGATCTCAAAGAAACCAACAACAAATGCACAGCTTTTACTGAGCCTGTAATCAAGTCTTACACAAAAGGTCAATTGAAGGATATCCTTTTCTTGGGTGGTTCCTTGGTGGTGCGACATGACAAACGAGGTTTGGCTGACGCCAACCCCAAAAGACCATACAATATTCTCAAGAACCAATTATGCCGTGATCTTGGAATAGGAGAACCTAACTTTGATGTGACTTTCTTCACAGATGAAGTCTGGAAAAGACAGTTCACCCCATGGACCAAGGAACAGATTGAAGTTGCAAGAAAGAAAGAAGAAGAAGGGGTCTATGCATGTGGATTGAAACTTTTTGGTGCTAGTTAGACACAAGTTGATGTTGTAGAGTGAAACGTTTAATGAAACGAAATTATTGTAGAATGATTATATCATTGACCAATCAAAGTACAATAAGTTACTCCAAAAGCATAACATAATGCTATAATTTATAGTATAAAGAAGAAAAATTAAAACAAGTAAACAAACAAATTACTGGAAGCTGCTAATGTTTTGAAAATGGATTGATATTTGTATTATTGTTCATATAGAATGTTTAAAGACTTTGAAGAATATTTTGTTAATGGAAAGCAATTTACACATTTTTTTTTCATACACTGATACAAAATTAAATACAATGAATGATTTTCAAGTTTTTGTGCTGAATTTCCTGTTGAATGTAACCTTTTTTTGATAGATATATTTGTACATGTTTGCAAAAAAGATAATTTTAAGAAATACTTTGTACAATATGAAAACTGTGACTGAGTTGTCATTTTATATCATAGTCTCAATTTTCTAATTCACAAAATTGTATCATTTATCTATAAAAAATACTGTCTATTAAAAAAAATCATAATGATATCTATATATTCATGTTAAGATTATATTCATACTTGGGTTATATTGCATCTAGATATTTAATCATTGATTTAATTATTACAATGATTATTGTCGTCATCATGTAATTTTCAATTTTAATCATTTTTGAAGAAGTGTTGGAATGGATCAAGAATAAACTTTTTGTAAAACGGGTAGTTCTTTTCATGCAGTTTCGTTTACAACTTTCTCCGTTATTCTTTGTGTATGTACGGGTATTATCGTTCAATATAAATAGAGATCTTTACAAAATGAGCATATACAAGCAACTTCAGGTACTGAAGGAGGAAGAACAAGTACTGACCAACCTAAAAGAAAAGTTTAGTGATCAGCTTACGCGTTTGAAGGTTAGTTATAGCAACATTTAGTTAAATTGACTGGAAATTAAAAGGACCAAGACTTTATTAAATTTTAATTTATTTGGTTGGTTACCTGAGACAGTGAGAGGTTTCGTCCGAAATGTGTGTGTTAGACCTTATATTCTTAGTCTCTAACTTTTCTTGAATCTCTTCTTTTCGTAGGTGGAGGAGCTTGCACTTTTGAGTAAAATGAAGGAAACTACAGTCCCAGAACATTCTACAAGAACATCACACCTTATGACTGATGAATTGGAAGAGGTAAAACTTGCAAGCTTGTTAACTGACAGCAGGCCTCGAAATCTAGAATAGGCCTTGTATATTAGATTCATGGAGTTTAATAACATATTGATTATAAACATTGATATACCTTAGAGAATTGATAAAACATACAGGTATAATACATAATGTAAAGCTGAATTTAATTTATGTTAATAACACTTTTAAATTTCATTCTCTTTGTGCAGTTCATAGCACCCGTGATTTGAAAGTTTTAAATTAGTGATGTAGATTTAAATAATTGCTATGTTTTTTTTTGGTAACAAATATGAGGGTTGAAGTGCAACATTGAAGGTTAGTTGGCATTTCATGAAAAAATATGCCTCCGCTAAAATGTTTCAAGTCCTAGGTACCAACAAGATGTGCCTTTCTCTGGGTTGTGCTCTCACTAATATGTTTTCATTCTTTGCAGGAAGATGACATGAAATCTCTAGTATCTTTGAATCTTAATGTAGATAAGGCACCAGATGCAGGTAAGACCAAGACTATAAGTATTTCTATGAGATTATTCGTCACATAATGTTATTTCTCCAATAGATTTGTTGAGTTCATTCTATATTATTTTTAACAGTGTAACAATTATTTTCAAAGTATCACATTCTGAAACATGAATTTGAAAGGATTGGAATTTTGAATTAATTGTGTGCAAGATCTGTTAGCCCTTAATATTTCAAATATAAAGTTATAACTATAAAACTCCTCTTCTTTTCTCACAGCATTCTTCATTCAAGAGGTGGAGGAAGATGATGATGAAGAAAATGATCATGACGAATTGACTGCATTTATGAAACAATTAGAAAACAAAAATAGCTGATATTTTGATTGTTATACTTGTGTAGTTTCAAGCACTACAAAATATGTTTATACTTTTTGCTAATGATTAAAAAAAATCTTATTGAGAATTTGATATGCAGGGTTGCTACTGACAAATTTCTCATTTTCCTTTTGAGCTAACTGCCATAGTATATTCTACTAGTACTTGAGGAATCAAATTGGTTCAATATTAATTCCCCTGTCAAGTCCTAAATAGCAATGTTTGCACTTTCAACTTTTTTTATGTTATTTAATAATTTGTCTATAGTGTGACCCCTACTGGCATAATATTTCAAGAGTGTATCATCATCTAATTATTCTGTTAATAAGACTTGTCCCAACAATTGCACTATGAAACACAACCAATGAAGCATAATAAGCAATCATATTTGTTTCAATTGTAGTTATTTTGCATTTGAAAAAATTTTTTTTACCATGGGTGTCACCACAATTGTATATAATGTATTATAAGGAATAAAAGAGATATTTTTGTTAAGAATGTTTTTTTGTTTTATTTATTGTGCATACAAAATTTGCAAAACTTATACATGTATATGCCAAGATAAATGGGACCACATGTGTTGATACATTTATATTCATACTACACATGGAATTCTCACAATACATGTATTAACTTAAAATTCTTATTTGTTAAAATCAGAAGAAAGTCTTTCACATTTCAACCCTTTTGTTGAAATATCAGAATATATTTTCTTGATATTTTGAAATTATTTCAAACAGCATAGATAACAAATAATTATGTAAAAAACTGTAAACCCAGATCAAAATCAAGTTGTTACTACCCAATGCTTCCAAATTATTTTTGCTTGAATGTTCACCAGCTTAGAATACATATTGTTTGAAGAAATGTGAACATAACAATCCCCATGAAATTGCAGTCTAAAATGTAAATTTAGGGTCCACAAGGTTTCAACTCTTCCTTTGCATCAGTCTACTGTACACCAAGTTTTAAAATAAATAATGTTGCGGCAGTCTTCATAGCACATATTCTTTCTCTTTCTTCTGGGTTCCATATTCATAATTGGTGATGGTCATGTAGCTGATAACAAAAAAACATGATAATATTATAGTCTCTTTCAATGCACTCAAAGCATGTCTAGTTTTGACACCATGGGCATGGGAAGAATTCATTTCAATTAATTCCCAAGTACCATCATGTATCATGAAGGGTTTAGTTTTAAACTTTTAATTTTGTTAAATAGTTTTAAAAATCTAAAAAAAGTCCATCATTTTTTTTATCAATTCATGTAAGTCATTTTATTATATGCATGACTGGTGGGGGCCTGCCCCGATGGATGACCTGTTAGCTTAAGGGATCATCTTAGAAAATACCACATAGATGAATAACATAACAATAAAAGAATATCAAATATTTAACTTTACAATTGTATATATTCATACAATCACCCAATGGCGCTTCAACCAGACTCAACATTTTGTATCCTGTACTATTATCACACTTACTTTTTCCATCACATGCTACAATTTTAACTTTGTCCACTTGAGTCAGTTCTTGAGTATCCCTGAATTCAACATCATCCAATATCAATGTCCAAACATTGTCACAAAATCGATAAGTATTTAAATGTCCCTGAAATCAAGAGATTTACGTTTTCTATATTAAGCTTACTCTGTACTTTTGGGGAGTGGTCTAATATCACATTAGATTTTGACAATACATTAATTTGTCTAGTACTACAATGCAACATTACCATAATTTAGTAAGATATAAAAAAAGAAAAGCTGGTGATACAGATTATCAGAAATCGAATAATAAATAACATAATTTGTAATTTATCAATGAAGTTTGATTGTGACTTGTACTGAAAGCAGCATCTTCAAGTTCAACAAATGAATTAAGTAATTTGTGTACATGTATTTGAAAATTACACTTTGGATAAGTGAAGTTTCACTATATCTTACTTAACTTGATAAATCAAATCACATA
>JAVSBT010009236.1:0-19378 GCA_033118115.1 Pharyngocirrus eroticus
CAGTTACTGTTGAGATGACACCATTTTAAGCTATTGAGTTTTATCACTGCTCTTGGAACAAAAGAATTTTGAAACAAAAGAAGAAAAATGTAATGTTTTGAGAATTTTTAGGTGCAAGTAACACAGTTTTGATGAAATAGGCAAAACGAGCATTTTTTTAAAGCATGAGCACACATTTATTATAGCTTTCAAACTCAATATCATAACATACAAAGTTTGTTTTTGTTTTATAGTTAATCCAGCTTGAGAGGTGCTGTTATCTTTCCATGAACCTCTTGCTTAGTTAGTCCTGTAAAAGCAATATTTAAAGTAAAACTATTTAGACATTTTTGATGATTTGGAGTGTTTCTAATACCTATAGCACACTAGTCTATTATAAATAGATACTTTTGCTCAAAAGGATTAAAATACTCATGTTTGAAGTTAACATCTGTATTATACCCCAATGTGCAGGGTTAATTATGGTGATACCTTTACACAAATGTTACAATTCAATGATTTTATCCTTTTGAGCAAAAGTTACGAGTGTGCTATATGTATTACTATTAGATGCCTTAATCACATATTTTAGTTTATTCAACAAACTTTATCATTTTTTTTACTACGCAACAGTAACATGTTCACATTTCATTTTATTTAGAGAAACACCCTGAGATTCCTCATTGTTAGAGCATTATTGAAAAAAGGCAAGGTCACAGTAAAGATAAGGTCATGAAAGTACATTTTGGTCAAAAGTCACAACAACATTCAACTTTATTTGTCCAAAATGGGAACAATTTTCTTTGACAGTGCAGGCTTAAGGAAGATAAATCAAATAATTATACATAAAAGCACATGTAAAAAAAAAAGAGGTGTCAATGATTTAATACAATACCTTGCAATACAGTGTTTCAAACACCGTCATAACTGTAAAGGGTTTTATATATTGTGTCAATCTTGAACAAAGGAAAACACGGGTATACAATACACAAACATTTTGGAATGTGTCAAAAGTAACAATTCCATCAGGGTGATATGAACATTTAAAATTTACAGCCTACACTGTGGTGTAGTTCAATACATGTACGTACATTTATTTTAAACATGTATGATGGTGATAAAAACTTTATTGTTTGTTGCTGATATCTTCATTGATTACTTTTTTTAGCAAAAAGAAAATCCCCACCTCAATTTGGCTTCAATTTAAGGGGTCATAGTAATCTCAGAGGTTTTTTTATAATGTTAAAAGATGTCACAAATGGCAAAGTATCCTTTTTGCAAACAAATACTTCTACAATGTTCAAGGCATCAAAAAATACAATAAAATAATTATCATCTTTAATTAAGAGCATATGCATACATACAAAAATGTGTTTTATTTTCTTCTTTTCCATGTTGAGTTTGCAAAAGAGTGATGACATTTGGTATTTTATTATGACTTTGTTTTTTAACAATAATAGTCAACTAAAAGCTGAAAACAACAGTTGAATGACTTACAATTTTTCCCCCCCAAAAAATCAAACAATCATAATATTTTTTGAAAGAAAGTATGTATGATACATACAATTGGACACACAGAGAGACAAATTAGAGTCAATAAATTAATAAAAGGGAGCACAACTTATGCAAAATTTCAGCTATCAAAGAGAGTAAATTGATCACTAGCTAGGATAAGTGACTTCCCCATAAGTCAAACTGACTTATTGAAAAGAGCCCAGCACCTTAATGACTTTTGAGCCAATTTTACTCTTCAGGAAGTCAGTTTGACTTTTGAGAAAGTCATTGTTACTCTTGGGGAAGTCACTTTTACTCAACGTAGTTAGTCAGTTGACTCTCTTTGACAGCTGAAATTTGACAAAAGGTTGGACACCCTTTAATGAGCCAATGAACTCTGAGTTGGCTTTATGTGCATATTTTACCACTCATCAAACAAAGTTCTGAGACTGCTGTGTCCTCTTAAACAGAGTGTTGAAGAGCACTTTGTATGTCTTGGTTTACTCTTGATTCCATTCATTGTTGTTCGTTATGATTTTCTGAGCAGCATAAAAGCCTTTATTCTAGGAATCAGACAATCATTGTAGGCTCTTCGTCAGCGAAACAAATAAAACCCTGCTATTGTAGTATTGTTTCTCTTGCTGTATATCTCTATCTGTTGGATGAGAAAAGACATTTTATTCGCCAAACAGGTAAGTCTTCATAAGATAAGTTTGACTAGGAAAAAATATTATGTTATTATAACTTTCTAAATCTATAATGAAGGAAAGCAAATTAAGGATTTTCCAACATTTCAGTAATAGTATGTGATGTTATGCAATCCATGAAAAAAAATACTCTAAAAGAAACAGAACAACTGATAACAAAAAATTAATCACAACCAAGTGATGTTTGCACTAAAATGTTCATGTCATTTTATCAATTCTGGTTTTGAATAGTGCAGGATATAAAATGTTTTTGTAGTGGATTTACAAGCTTATAAGTTATGTTTTATGAACAAAAGAATAGGCCTAATCTGCTTCCTTATTCATGAAAAAAAAATCTGAAAATCTTTGATGGACTTAGCATCCTATCCAGGGGAATGAAAGCTATTAGTTGTTTATGCTACAGAAACCAGGAATAAACACCAGCCTGATGAGCCTTATACATGTATGTTCAAGTATGGCTTGACTTATCTCTATAATTTTTTTTTAAAAACAGCTGTTACTAGAAACAACAAAGTGACAAAAAAGCAAATTATATTATACCCCATTTTTGTCAGCTTTATCAAGGAAAATGGCTATAATTTTTTTCTATAGGAGACATTGTTAAATAAACTTATGAATTTAATGGAATCGCCTAGGACAATAATTATATTCTGATATTTATGTTGGAAAAAAAATTCTTTTAAAAAAGTTAGTTCATTTTTTTGGGAAGAGAATATAGTTTTCTTGTGTGAAGTTAACAAAAGGAATGCCCCCCTTATCTAAGTAAATCATTGTCTGAGGAAGTAAAATTTATCTTAAATGCTAAAATCTATTTTTTAAATTTTCTAACAATTAATCAATCTATTTTGGTTCATATAAGGACATGGAAAAAGAAATTGTTTAATTAACATCACATGATGATGCTGCTTTGGCGAAATATTGCTTAATAAATGCAAAAATGAAAATCCTCGGACTTGTTACTATTATATTAACATCACACACCTGCCTGTATTTCTATTCAAACATAATGGACAGGTGATATTTATCAAATTAATATGTATATCATTTTTTATTTGTTTATCATAGCTTCACAAAGTAACATGACATGTCTCTTTATTAGTAACGGAATGAATAATGTGGATGTAATTATTCATTAAATTTATTGCATTTGCTGTGATTTATAGTTTTTTAACTTGATACTATATATATTATACTGCTAAAATAATGAAAGAGTCCAACAAAATAGGTTTCAAACTGCATATCTTATTTTGCTGGACTCTTATGCAGTTTGAAACCAATTTTGTACTTGTGATCTTACTTTTGAAATAAACCCTGAAGAGAGTCCTTGAAACGTGTAAAAGGTTTCAAACCGCATATCTTATTTTGTTGGACTCTTTCATTATTTGATATACATACTGCGCATAAGGAAAGTTTTGCTTTCAAATCTATTATTATACTGCTAATATATACACAGCAACTAACAGGTACTACAGAGTTATAATTTGCCTTAAATGTGAATCTATATTATAATGTTTATGCCTTTTGATTTGATTTTATTTGATTTTATTCAGCAAATGTCGAAAATAGTACAGCATGTAGCAGTGTGATGATGAAAAAGATAGATTTAAAAATAACATTTGCCTGGGATATCCCATAAAAATCTGAGACTTATTTCCAATGGGGTCCCCCCCCAAAAAAAGAAAAAAAATTAGAAAAAAAAATCAAAAATATAAAAAATTAAATAAAAATCAAAAAGTACAAATGAGAGAAAAAAGGAACATGTTTAAACAATAAAGTATAGTATACATAAGCACCATAGGTCTAAGGCCTTCAAATGTATATGATCAACAAATAAGGTTTATTTTACATCCAATTAGCATTAGACTGTTCAAAATCTTATATAATTGATGAAAAGACTTGCACCATACAGAACCTTTGTTCCTGATTCTTTAAGTATGTAGACAACTCAAACATGGGTCACCTGTGTTGATTTTGCTATCAATTCTTATAAACTCACTGTATACAATAGTGTATTTGTATGTATTTAGGTAAAAAATAATAGCAATATAAAAATACAGGATTCTTATGTTTGAGTTGTGTACCAACTGAAAAGAATCAGGAGCAAAAATTCCTTATTACCAAATATAAATAAAACATTTAGAAAAATGAACTTCATGTTCATTAAAACAATATCATGCTAAACATTGTTCACTGTTTTCTTATTTTTCTAGGCTGACATTTATGAATGGAGAATAGAAAACAACTATGAATACTACAGCACCCCTTTTGAGTACAGTCCTTCTTCTCTTCTCAACCAATCAGTCCTGGTTGGAACTGGACATAACTGGTACAAATAGGTCAACAACCAATCAAACCTGGCATGAGGTGGGAGAAAACACCTTGACAACCAATCCAACCCGGCTTGAGCTGGGAGAAAACACCTTGACAACCAATCAAACCTTGCTTGAGCTGGGAGAAAACACCTTGACAACCAATCAAACCTGGCTTGAGCTGGGTGAAAATACCTTGACAACCAATCAAACCTGGCTTGAGCTGGGAGAAAACACCTTGACAACCAATTTAACCTTGCTTGAGCTGGGAGAAAACACCTTGACAACCAATCCAACCCGGCTTGAGCTGAGAGAAAACACCTTGGCAACCAATCAAACCTTGCTTGGACTGGAAACAGCTGGTAGTGGTACAGATATTTTGATAACCAACCAAACCTGGCTTGGACTGGAACCAACTGAAATAAGCCCATGTAATGGATCAGAAGAGAATAAAACCACCACTAGTCAAAATGTGTCTAGTATTGCCACAGATGTTCCAAAACTCCCACATGACTATGTGTTTCTGAATGGTTCCAGTATTGATAAGTACTTCTACAAAGAAGCAAGCTCTTACATCCTCACCGTTATCATGCCTGTAATTCTGGTTGTTGGAGTGTTGTGTAATGGTGGATTCATGTTTGTGTTTGCCAGAATCCCTTCCATGCGGACAGTCACATCTTACTATTTACTGAATCTTGCCATTGCCGATTTCATTTATCTTAGCTTTGTAGTCTCTGACAAATTGATTCGATATAACACTTCTCCCTTTTCTGCAGACTATTCAGTTTGGGGGCCCTATGCTTGTAAAATGATAACAGGTTTCATATTTGTTCCACATTACATTTCTGAGCTGACCATTAGTCTCTTTACTTTTGAAAGGTACATTGCCATTTGTCAGCCTTTAAAACGCGCCTACTTTTGCAGTAAAAAGAGAACTGTTTTCTACATCATTTGCATTTGGATTGTGTCGGGTATTCTTGCTATTCCTTGCCTTTTATTCATAGATGGCAAAACGTTTCATATCATATGGAGCGAACCAAGGTATACCTCAATGTACCCCAATAAGATCCACAAATGTGGAGTGTCTCCAATAGGATTTGGAGGAAGTGTAACACTACAATGTTATGCATTTCAAACCATTCCTTTCCTTTTTTCTGCAATTATTACAGCAATTTTGAATACTTATATGATTAAGGCAATCAACAAAAGTGCTAGGGATTCAATCAAAATGGGTGCATCCAAAGGCTCTAAAATGGTCCAAAACAGAAAAGATATAATCAGAATGCTAGTAGTCACTTCAGTCATATTCTATTTGTGTGTATTTCCTTATTTTGTGGATGATATTCTGTATGCTGTAGCATATGTTAGCAGCACAAAGCCCATCCAACTCCCCTCAGAATTTTTACAAGTGGGTCGATTTTTGGCATACACTAATTCTGCCGTCAACCCCATAGTTTACAACCTTCTAAGTAGCCGATACCGCAGGGCCACACTGCAAGCATTCTGTTCTTGCTGCTACAAACCCAAACAAATAAAGGAGGATTCAAATTCGATCAATCAATCTCAAAAGACCAAGGCTAATATCGATGAGAATGGGGGGGATAGGTCCCCATCAATTGACACAGAGGGCAGGACACAGATGTCCCAACTAGATAAGGATGTATATACAATCCCATCCATTTCATTTCACACAGATAGTAAGATCTAGTCTACTGAATTTAAAAGAAATGAATTAGCTCAAGTAAATTGCTCACCAGTCTTGCCTTTTATTAGCCTGGATGCCAAAAGGACATCTTTGATATTAAATACAGTCAACTTGTAGGGGAGGGGGGGGTCCAAGTGTATGTATTGGGTCCATGGGGGAGGGGGTGGAAGAGGGCAACATAAACCACACATAGTCTTTTGTATCAGGACTCTTTCTATCAACATTTGGCATCAAATCTCTTCTTAAGAGTTATCACAATGCTATTACATATCAAATTTATCATCAGGGTATTAACCTTTATTGCAATTGACAGAAAAAATCTGTCGACCTTACATATCCTTTGTAGAAAAAAGGGCTACAACTTTGCTTCAAAAGAATAGGTTTCTTAGAACCTGAGACACCTCTACCCTTTATTGGCTACATGATATATGCTCACCTACAACCTTTATTCAGCTCTGAATCCCTTTCCTAATTTGAAGAATATGCAGAATTGATTCTGTTAAAAAAAATATGGTTTTGGTTTTCTTCTTCCATACTGGCAATGGCTTCAATTTTCAAAGGGTTCCTTATTTCAATTTGAAGATATCTTGTTATTGATTCTTTGCAACCAGTGTTGAGTAAGACTCTTAATGTGAGAGCATGGTGACCCTGTGACAAAGCATACACTAGGAGATCTCTGGAAAAATACTTAGTTCCAATTTCCCTTCTTCCTCCAGGAAATGTGAAATGAGTACCAGAAATATTCTGGGAAAGTAACCTGTGAGGGACTAGCATGCATTCTGTCCAAAGGGAGTGAAGGCTCACATGCAGTCACTTGTGCTAAATTAAGCAACCATGAAAAGCACTGGCCAGATGGGCCTTATACAGTCTTGAGTGTGGCTTTACTCTTTTTACTAAGACTCTTATTCTTACAAGTTACATATAAGTTTCTTAGAAAAGTTTCATCAGGCTGGTAATTGATGTTCTCATTTACCTGAAGAAGTCTGCTGTTAACAGACGAAACGTCGTATTGATTGTTTGTACATTTTTGGTTGTAGAATAAAAGAAAAAAATTCAAAAAAATTACATATAAGTTTGTTTGCATATAACAAAACAAAATAAAAAAGTTATTATAATTATGTTCTTGGAGACTGTAAGTGTAACAAGATATAGGTACAATCCATGTGTAACAGCATGGCTTTTTATGGGTTAGATTTAGTTTCCTATTATTTTCATAGTTGTTTTAATATTATTGTACGTTTGACGGACATAGTCATTTCACACAAGTTGTAAAACTGAGTTTTTGATGAAATGATAAATTATGAATATGAATCAGAGAAAATTACTGTTGCTAGATAAATGATTTATTACTAATGCAGATCGCACACAGTATATGAATAACTATATCCAAAAAGACAAATGGATTAAAAAGTATTTTTTTAGTACAAATGCTTTTGTCTATTCGAAACTGTTTCAAAAGAACATGATCATAATACCCAAGTGTGCGGGTCAAAAAATTGTGTTTTGAATACACACATGTTACAGTTCAATGATTTTAATCTTATGTCAAAGCTTATAAATTTTGCGATTTTCGAGAATGCGCTTGTGGCTGTAATTTAGGCTACATAATTATACTTCGGCGATACATAATGCAAAAGAAAGGCAAATAACTTCTGAAGTTAATAAATACATGATAAGTTGGCTTACGTTTAAATTTTATAAACTGTCAACCAAAGATCATGAGCGTTTTACATTTTAAACACAGAGCCTACCATGTTGCTTTATCTAAATATAACAACCGCAATGATATCATAAATACAAATGTATAGAAACTTGTACCACTATCCGTCGCATTTTCAGTCTCCCTTTTGTCCAATTCAAAAATACAAATAATCGGATTATATTAAAGTGCTTTAAGATTGAGCCGCACCAAACCTTGTGGAATTAAAGTGCTTCAAGACTTCTGTTCCTTTTACTCAATTTGCGGCCATATGTCTAAAATCGTGTCTATTTGGAACATGTCTATTTGAAACACTGTCAAAGTTATAAATATACTTTGTTTAGAATAACTATTTTTTTAAAATCTGTTTGTCTTTTTGGATATAGTTATTCGGATATAGTGTGCGGCCTACATTAGGGAGGTACAAAATATGGTGAATATCTAGATGTATCGCCTATGGCATTGTAAATGTAACAGAGAGATACATATGTAGGAGATGTTTTAATTTAAAAATTACATCACCAAGTTAATGTAGAGAGGGAGTCATTGACTTTACTAATTCCCAAGAATGCCGGAAAGAAAATGATATCTATGTTAGACAGACATGTTGCAGAAAAGCACCTTTACTTATATCTGTGCATCCACCTGACTGAATAGCACTTCATTTCTGTCACACTAAATTCGACATTTCCTTTTCAAGGGCTTTTTTGTGTTTACATGTAAGGATAGAATATACCTCTTTATGAGATCATGTTTTTTAATACATGTACATACTTTTCCTCATCTTATATAAAGTTGATATTATTCACAATTCACGGCACATAATTTCACATATAACCCTCCCCCCCCCGCCCCCTTCAAAACCGTAACACATTTTTTTTTTAAAAGAAAAAAACATGTTTGAATTAGGGCCCGAAATTTTAAAAGTGTCAAAAAATAAACAATACAATCATTTTATTTTAGAGCAGCTTTAGAGCTTCAATTCCATAATTATAATCTATGGGTTTTTGAGGTACATGTATTTCATAATTATATAAGAAGTCAAGATATCAACATGTACTATTGCATTCATAATTTCATGTACATGTACTTTGTGTTAGTTCTTTGTTCTCATATTAAGAAATGTTATATCTTTGTAATAGTTTTAACTGTGTTAAAACACATAGGTGTTAATCAATTCACACCTATTTTACACAAGCATTGTTTCTCATAGAAACAGTATCTTTCATGTAATTGTATTCTTAAGATAGTGTATTCATAACATCTGCTCCTATTTAAAGAGTAGTGTCATATCTTGTATAACTATTTATTTAAGACTACTGTGTATTCTTCTATCCTGTGCCATGTATTTCTAATTAAGGGTAAGATGCTTTATTTGTATTTGAAAGATTGAATACACACAAATGGTTGCACAACCAAATTTCACACATTAGACAAGACAAGGAAAAAGAAAGAGTTAATAGATATATGAATGGTACTTATCAAAGTCTGATTATTTTTTTAAACAATAAGTTATAAAACTTTTCTCTGCTCTTTCGGTTCTTAGTCTGCTATCGATTGTACATTCACTGACTAAGATTCTGAGAAAGGGCTCGAAAGCTTTGAATATTTTTTTTCATATAGAGTGCATCCACAACGTTTATGTTATTTATTTAAATAATGGTTGTATATAATACAGTGGTCAGAATGGGGTAAATTTTGGTAGTATTTCAGAAGTTATATACTTTTATTTGATAAAAATTACTTAACATACACTGTGCTCTATTCTGAATACTATTGATAGAAAGTTGAGATCATCTATTGTTGAAGGGTTTAAAGAGCTGACATCAATGTAGAGGAATTGGTATACTACTATCTATACTTTATCCCACAAACTCTTAAAGCTAATTGAGCTTTTGATGTCAGCCCTTTAAGGTAGGATGAGCATTAATTAAGATATGTTTTGTCCACAAAAAGTCCAAGGTGGCTGTCTTGAGTGTGGGAAGACGTATGGTAATTACTGTAAATGAATAGTGGAAATATAATAACGTACTTTGTAATTAAAATAAACACGAATTTATACAATCAGTAGTATACATGTATCTTACGTATTGCCTTCTGACGTTCTGTTGATTTCCTACACCTACAATTAAGGAAATTATCCTTTACAATATAGTCATATCATGTTTCCTGTTTTCATCTTCAATAAAGTCTATCTTGTTGTTATGCCAATCAATAGAATGTTTAATATCTAATTATCATCATTATTATCACCATATCAGGTCTCTTCTTCAAGAATGGTGTGCTAATGTACATCATTCATTATTAGTCAGCTTCTGTCATTTTTTGACAATGCTTTAATGTTTAATATTTTCTCTCTCAGATATTTATCAATATTTTTGTTATTGTGAGCTTTGCCCTTGTACAAACAATTGAGATCTCTTTTAAGAGCATCCTTGAATCTCAGACTAGATCTGCCTATATTAGGTCTTATGCCTTCTTAAAGAGGGTCTAATTAATTGCTTTTTATGATAATGTAGATGAATTATGTACAAAATTATAATTTTTAAACAAAACATAATACAATGAAAGTATTATATTTTTGACTGAAGGTCAACCATAGCCACTCAAATTTCTCTGCACTTGATTCAACATATAAAACAACACCAACAAAAAGTTAAAAAATTGAAGAACTTTTTTTAAAGCCATATGGAATTGAGTATTTGCTTTATAAAAAAAATATGAGAAATTAGCAGGCTGTTTTCTTGAGAATCAAATTCATACCAAGAATTTGACAAAAGAAATCTGGAGATATTGGATTTGTTATGCCTCTTATGACAAAAAATCTGTTCTTACAGAATTAAGATTAAATAAACACAACAATAAAAGTAACATAAATCTCTGTTGGGACACTGTTATCAGGCAATCTTTGTCTAGAACTATAAATATGTCTCTTAGAAGTGGTATTCATTAGGGACTGAAAAGCTGCTTAATGACATGTATACATCAGGCCTTGAAATCTAGAAAAGCAAGTTGCACCAAGGATTTTGGTTCCTTGGTGCAATCACACCAAGGATTTTCTTTTACACAATAAAGTGACAATATAAGGTGTTTATTCTGAATCAATGCAGCTAATAGTTCTTATAGACACAGTAACAAATAAAATCAATCAAAAAAAGTCAGAATAACAAGACTCATCGCACCCTTATTTCAAAATCGCGAGTGCGACACGGGTGTGATGCGATCGCACCCGCGAAACTTCAAGGCCTGTTTACATTGAATCATTTAAAAGTGACTTTTTTGTTGAAAATCTTTGAAGCATTTTTAAAAGAAGTCTACAGTCTAAACAATGATTAGATTTTTGAAGTCTTTGGACAAATCTTTTTTAATTAAAGAGATAAACTTTCGACCTATTAGCATTGCCACATGTATGCATGCAAGCTTTAATCTTATGTGACTTTCTAGTCAGCGTAAACACATTGACATCAAGACACTTCAAATCGTTCAAAAGATCTAGAAGTTCCTGTGTACCGCTGCGTCTGTCCGGAGGCGACATTCATTTATCCGGACCATTTTGCTGATGCAATCCAGATAAATGAAGTTTTATGTAAATAAACCTAATTTCTGCCTCATGATTCTTGTGTAATATTAGATTCTTATACCAAAACACTAGGTGAGATTGATTCCTCAAAGATTTGCATATCAGTTCTTTTTCTAGCATACATTTTGGCACTTAGCTGTCAGGGATAATTCAAAAAATGAATGCAGTTTTTCTTTCATTTGTTTGAAACACAAGAGGATTGAACTTATCAACAATAAAACACAATAGTAATGAAGGGATTAATATCTAATGGATTAATTATTTTAAATACAAAAAAAAAACTCGGCTTTTGAAACATTGAATATAAATTTCCACTCAGGTATTGCTATAATGTCACATTTATTTTTATATGAAAGGTCCTTTTACCACTTCTAAGAAAAGTTGGCATTTCCAAAAAAAACTCGCACAGTTTTGCAAAAAGCTACTTCAATGGAGTGTTTTTGGCTAACCTACATTGGTTCATTTTTTATTTATAATCTGTAGATATCTTTGAAAGTACAGCCCGAATACAGGATTTTTGGAAGCCTGTCCTTTTTATGTTAGGAATCTTTCAATATCTTACATGTTGATAGCAGTAAAAAGTGGTCAATTTCTCTAAAATGTACTTATTACCAAGGATTGTATGCAAACAATGCCATAAGTGTCATTATGTGTGACTACAAATCCACAAAAAATCTATTATATGACTGTTCTTAACAGTTTTCATTGGTCATTACAACTTTAGAGAAATGTACATGTATGTCATAACAACTTATGCTGCCATCTATTGTTTTTATAAGTTATAACAGGTACACTTGGAAACTATGAATTGTAAATGTAATGTGAAATTCATCCTTTATAGTGCTATTGTATCATCTTTTCTCATGTAAATGAACAAAATTATCAGTTCAACAAATTCTACCAAAAATGACAACTTAATTTAGAAATTTGGTTCAAAAGAACTACTTACAATTATTAAACTACCAAACTTATGAATTTGTTTCGTAATTTAGAAATCGTTGCTATTGAAATAAGACGTCTTCAGGATGACATCAGAAAATAATGTTTTGCTATGGGCCTGAAAATATTTCAGAAATATAGATTAATTCAACGATTAAACAGGCTCTCATACAAGTAACAATATCATATTTTTTTTCTAGAATTTTTTGTACACATCCACTTTAATTTAATTTCTTATAATCAATAATAACATGTATTTTTTTTCTTATTATGTCCTTCTACAAACATGGCTTATTGTTTGATTCTGAATTTTATTTCAGAAGTTTACAAAACCACCCCTTCCAGAAATAAATTTAATTCCATATCCTCTATCTGTCCTGAAAATTTGGTGCTTTTATTTCCATTTTCACAATAAGGGTTTAAAAAAAGCCTGGCTAGTAATATGTTATCCCCAATTCTGAGAGAATGTATTTCCTCCTTCTTAGACAAACAATATTAAAATTCTGGTCTTTGTTTTTTTGTGTTTCACAGTTGCTACAGGCATTTGGCCAATGTTTGGTCTGCGGTCAAGAATATTGCTTTTCCTATTTTTAGTCATAGCTTTCCTGTGTCATTTTTGATATTGAATGCAAACCTTGCTGATTGTGTTCTCCTTGATAATTGAATGTTTTTCTTTCTCAATGGCTTGATATTCCTTTTATCATTTCAAGAATCAATTAAGATGTGTCAATGCTGGATTAATAATTGGATCTGTGGAATGAGAAAAGTTCATGTCAAGTGTAGTAAAGACAAAATGGATTTTCATTATGACAAAATGTTATTGTTTCTGAAGTGGAACCTTGCTACATAACCACACCCTCAAAATGTTTCTACCATTTGTCTCATGTATGAAAACTAAAAAAAGACAGTAATCCATTGAAGGGTGAGGTAAGGTAAGGTCAGGTAAGGTTGGGGGGAGGATGGGGGAGAGGATGTGGATCGTAAGAACCCCTTTTCAGGTACAGGCTGCGGCACTTTAAATTACCTGTGTTCTTCTCTTCACAAATTGTCAAATTAGAAAAAAAGAATTCTGAACTTTTCTTGAAAATATCCCAACTTATGGAAACAATACTCTCCCTCTCTTAAAAAGACAAATAGTGTATATTTGATATATAACAATATGTAATGCAAGAAATTTATGTATTAAACTTTATTTCAGGATTTCAAACAAAATTCAAAATTAAATCATATAGAACTCACCGTCGTCAAGTTTTAAAAGTCAAACACAACAAAATAACATGATTCCCCTTTAATATTACAAAATTATATAATATGTTGAAAATTGTAAATTACATAATTATGTTCCTGCGTCAAACAAAAAACCCATAAATTGTGATATTTTGGCATACTATTTGAAGGAAAATATCACTACATCTTGTTGCCTAATCATATACACGTGAAACCTTGGACATGATATATTCTGTGCTAAAATTGTCATTGACATTTTGTAGTAAAAAGACATCAGCACTAGGTTTGGTTGTGCTTGAACATCCCTATTGTGTCTTTTTCTTCCTTAGAAGGGAAAACAGGAATACTTATCATAGATAAATGAATTGGCATCACTAGATCTATAGTGTTGATGCCATTTTACCCCTAAATATC
Organism: Pharyngocirrus eroticus; assembly: GCA_033118115.1. Classification (NCBI taxonomy): domain Eukaryota; kingdom Metazoa; phylum Annelida; class Polychaeta; family Saccocirridae; genus Pharyngocirrus; species Pharyngocirrus eroticus. The sequence goes on from JAVSBT010009236.1 coordinate 14,054, forward strand.
ACTAACAAGTACACTAATTTTTCAAACAGTGCAGTGAAACAAAATAATTAAAGACTAGTTTTCTCTATGCAATATAATTGGAACAGGACTGTATGGGTAATGCCCATAACATCATAATAGTATTAAAAGGTTTTATTCTCTCCATGTATTCTGAATTGTGCCATTAAACTGCTTTGAATTAATAACAATGGCCTCCCATGTTTTGATCTTCATTTTGAATCATTTATTAGTTTTTGAATGTATTTGTTCTTGATGTCTTTTTTTTGTATTGCTTCACATTTTCCATCTTTCACAATTGGTAAACACACCCACCCAGTCGTAGCCTTGTCTCCTATCACACCTTTAGCAAGCCGGCATTCAACAATAGCACCTAAATGTAAAAAAAAAGGAATAAGAGTCTGAGTTATACACATAGATAATTATATATTCCTAGAAAAAGACTATATTCCTAGAAAGAGTGATGTTTTATGTGATATTTAGCAGTAAAATGAAGTCAACATTGGGTTAAGTGGTACTAAAATACCACTTTTTTTAATTGCGAATTTTCCACTTATATACACAAATAGTGAAATACAGCAACACTACAATTAGTGATGTATAAGGACCACTCACTCTAGCGTTGACTCTATTTCACTACTAAATATCACTAACAACATAAAACTTCACTATTTTTCTTAAAGTGGACAAACAAAATCTGGTAATGGTAATATGGTAATGATTTAATTTAAAGAGGCACACATATCAACTGCTCTAGCCTAGGAATGTCAAAAAATGATATCTCTAAGCACTGCTACAATTTTCAAATATTGATAAACAATATGGTCTTCCATGATTCTTATAAAATTTGTCCAGCTCATATTTCAATCAAACATTTGATTGTTTCTTATAATTATTTCAAATTATGTTTTCTTCACAATAACAAGTTTTCAGTCTTTTCATCTCATGCATATTGATATAACATATGATAAAAATAATGGATCTATAAATGTGATAACTTTTGAGAAGAGTAATATCAAAATCAAATATTTGACAAGATGAAAACATAGTGAGCCAAAAATCCTTGCGATACTGTAATTTTAGCAACACATTCATATCAGGGCAGATGTTCAAATACAAAAACTGCTCAAATAATTATACCTTTAGAATATACTTTCAACATTTATTCAATCAACAAATATTTGATTAAAATCCAAAGTTATTTATAATGTCCATGTTGATATGAACATTCAATGTCATGTGTGTATCATAACAGTTTAATCATAAAGTTGATACAAGAACAAAAGAAATCCAGTACACTTGGTAATATAGGACGCACTCTATTAAAAAGTACATCAAAGCTCAATCTATTTGAAAAAGTGGACAGCTTAAATGTAAATGAAACTGCCACTAGTCCAACAAGATCCATTTTTGCATTTTGCAATTTTGCATATTGTACCATGAAAACCAGCTAGCTAAGGGGGCAATGGCAGAAGTTGTTTCGGCTAAATACTCATTCAGTGGATAAAAATGATTACAGAAACCATTGGCTCCATATGCAAGTGAGCGACATGTATTGGTGATAAAATAATAGCAGTAATAAATATTAATAATCAAAATAGTCACATCAATACCAAGTAAAAGTACTTCACTTACCCATTTCATTTGGACTGGTATCTGTTTCATTGAGCCACAATGCAGCTATGTCTACATGGACATAGTGTTCAATGATACCAGCCTCCATGTCTACATGTTTTTCTTCTTTTGGTTCACTGGTTAAAATGACAAAATCTGGAAGCCCCGATAATTCAGGAAACTCAGCGCAAAACTTTCCTCCAGCCACAATCTATTGAATAAATTAGAAAAATATGAATGATAAAGCTCGGAAATTCTGTAAACCTGTTTACAAGTTGTCCCCTCATTCAGAAGTGGATAGGAAGGGTTCAATTGTTATGGCAAATGCCTACTTTACAGGACAACTGATCTGTTCATATCAGCTAATACATGCCACCTTGACACACTCTTCCAGTATTATTTTAAAAAATTATAGCACTCTTACAAATTATACACCCTTACACACAACCCAAACATCTGGAAGTCTTTTTTCTATACTACATGGATAAAAGTAGCTCACGATGAGACATGCCAGTAGTGGTTGTGGTATAGAGTGTACAGCGACGTTTTGCGATAAAAGTAATGTTCAATGATAAAATGGGGTTAAGGAGTGTCTATACATCACTATTTTGTGTTGTTATTTTCCCACTAATACATGTATACACACATATTGGTACAACTGCATTTTACCACTGAACAGTAAACACCACTAACAACACTAAACATCATTATTTTTTCTGAGAGTGCAACACTTAGTGTACTCTCCTGAGACATTGCAAATTAACATTGATTAAAGTCTCAGAAAGTACTTAATATATTCTAGTCACACTAAATAAATTTGATTTCCTGTAAATCCTCTAGAGAACAAAAATAGCCTTGAACATTTGTTTACTTTTAAATCAATGTATATGCAAGCCTAGGCTATAGGAGTATATCCTATTTATCCATAATGAATACTATATAGAAACCTCGCAATAGGCAGAGTTTTTTTTACCTTTATTGGTAAGTTTTTGGTCTGGAAAAAGGCTTCACATATTGCAGGCCGAGAGGGAGTGAAATAGATTTTTTTTTTGTCTGAAGACTCTGTGACATGGCTATCAAAGAAATGTCTAAAATTTGAAACATTCTTATAGAACTCACAATATTTTACAATGGTACCTGAGGACCCTCTCTATTTTGCACCCTGATAACAAGGTACCTCTGATGGCACCAAGGTCCATCCAACTTTAAAAAAGAGTACCCGTTTTGGTAGTTTTTACCAGCCTGCTGTTGTTTCATTATTGACTTTTAAGATTAAGAAATGCAATGACATCAATATGAACCATGGTCTGACATGACATAAATATTTTGTTACGAGTAAGCAAAAATATAATTACATTCTTCATCAATACTGTGTTAATGAAGAGATTAATTGCATTGTTATTAAGAAATAAGGTCAACATGCATATATTGCATATTCATCATCAGGATTCATTAATCCTGCACAAGGTCGACAGAATTTTTTCTGTTGACTTTCTGCAGAATAGGCTTAACACCCTGATGATGAATAATTTGAATAATTATGTAATATATTTGAAATGCTTCAGTTCAGGTCATATTTATTATATATATTGATTAACTTCAAACACAGGACACTATTTGTCAAAACAAGGCAACTTTTGTCAAACTAAGATTTGGTAGCTAATGAAATGTTGACCACAAAACAGAGAGGTCCACTGTTAAAGTATCTCTATAAATATAAATGTAATTTATAAACTATATAACAGGCAGCTATCTGTCCAATACCAGCACCTTCCACTCCTCTCCTTTTCTGAGTTTTGCGCATTGGACACAACCTACTGACTCTGATACAGACGTGAGCATGGAGAGGTCCAAGAGAATAGCAAAGATTCAACATTTTACAAATCATTATTATGAGAAAATGATAAAAAATAAAAAAATATATTCTATAAAATGCATAATAATAGAGAAACTTTAAATCCCAGGTCATTACGGCATAGCCTGGGGCGAGACATTTGTATTGTTTCTTTGTCCCTTACTATAAAATGTGGCTCTTCGCTAAAGAAATGAAATATGGGATGTAATCTCATGTGAATTTCAAATTAATTTATTATGTCCATAAATGTGGGAAAGGAAAACATTACTTTCAATAAGGCGAGAGGGATATGATTTAAAATATGATTACCTTGGCGTCTGCTTTGATTTGTTCAGCCTTTTCTGCTGTATATTTCTCAATAGGAGGTTTTCTGTCTTGTAATTCTTTCAAGAAACCTTTGTAATCATTGGGTACATCCACGGTGCAACTCCCTTCAGCAAAAGGTTCCTCAGAACCTACATATTCACTTGGATCAGGATAGGGCATATGTAACTTATCATGTTGCAGATTGTGACGCCATCTACCTCTTGGATTACTCCCTACATCTTCTATGTAATATTCAAATTCTCGATGATCATACCAAAAGTGAATTTGAAACTTAACTTTATGAGTTCCTGGAGTAAGTGAAGTCATCAATTTGGTAAAATGGTACAATAGGGTTTCCCCATAGTTGCCTGTATTCAATTTAGTGTCACCCAATTTACCAATAAGAGGAAAATGCAGAAAAAAATAGGGATCCTGAGACTCTGAAACTATATAGGTAAAAAAACTTCCTGGCTTAGCTTTTGTAATTTTAGTTGGGGGAATCTCAGCATTTTTAGATTCCTGTGCTGCTTGGCGAGCACATGCCTCACAAAAGTGTTCCTGTGTTTGCGCCTTTCCATCTATGCTCACATAAATAGCAATAATGCGAGGTTTACAAGCTAATAGAACTCTCCCTGAGCCTTTTAGATCATCCTGTGGCTCCAGGAAATTTTCCCCTACTGGGATTCTTCCCAGAGGAATCTTTAAGAAAGCTTTTGCATACAATCTTTGACAGTCCGCAAGATCAATTGTTTGGTTATCTGGTAAATAGGCATAATTTGTACCTTTGTCTGCTCTTTCATAAAACACAATTTTTCCTCCAAGTTCACCATTGCGATTACCTTCCCTATTAGTTTCTGAGTTTGTTATCACAGCATCTCTATATGAAAACTTTTTAGCTAATCCAAAACCTGTGTTTTTTTTTATCCATTGTTCAGATTCTGGACTATTTGCTGGCCACCACTGCGGACTCCATTCCTCAACTGGTGACTTGGTTCCAGCACAACCCATGAGTACCACTGACACCAAGTGCAAGTCAATCAACTAATCAATAAATCAAAAAATTAATTGATCAGAATTTTGTGAGAAATGTTACACATGGGCTTCATTTTTCTTCCACTTTTACAAATTCATCTTTATTCTTGGAAAAAACATTCTGAAAAGGTAAAAAAATATTTACAAAAGATAACCCATCCTGAAGTAAATGTAGTGTATATTAGTGGAAATAGCGACACAAAATAAGGTTTTTTCTTACTACTAAATCTAGTATTGACCCCTTTTACCCACGAAATATCACAAGCAACACAAAACATCACTCATTTTTCTAAGAGTGGACTTGTGCTTGTAACGAAAAATCTTGACCAATTTGGATATATCACCCAATGGGATGACCAAATAAGCCAAATCATATTAATTTCAGCAATAATTCTTTGAACGTGGCATCCAAAAACCAAGAAAATGGCACAAAAGTAGAAAATGTTGTTTTAACCATATTAAAAATCCTAGAACCACTCCGAAAGCCCAGAACAGGTATCAAATGTTTGGTTTCTATCCAA
>JAVSBT010009347.1:0-17345 GCA_033118115.1 Pharyngocirrus eroticus
TAGACTGCGCAGAACCTGAATATTAAGTAGGGACATAAATCAGGTGCGACATCTGATGGTGCCACCGTCCCATTGCTAAAAAAGTGGGTTGGTTGTATCTATCGACCAACCAATCAATTTGGAATGGCATTACATTTTATATGACAAAAATATTTGTTTTGATGAAAGATTTTTTTGTTACTAATATCATATTGTTTGTTTTTCTCAAGTATAATTCCAACCCCTCTCATTGTGGCTATTGATGGTGGATCCTCTATCAATGTAGGCTTTGATAGAATCAATTCACTGAATGCCTCAGATGTAACCCATGACCTAGATGTAGAACCAGGAGACAAGTCTGGCCTAGTATACACATGGCATTGTGAACAAGTTGGAGAGGCTGAGCATGGACCTACTGTTTCTGTGGGGGTAGCATTTTCTGGCTGTTTTGGAAATGGACCTGGTAAGGATAACAGTGTACCATTTAATATTGTCCACACACCCTCCCACTCAGAATTATTAGAAAATTTCTCTTTTTCATTAAAATTTGTGTTTATTCTTAGCCAAATCTTACACTCAGACTTCTCAATGCAGTAATTTATTTCTAGATCACACTGAGGTGATCAGGCTGGGGTTTCATCTCATATTGACATATGATGATGTCACTATTATTCCTATATTGGTGGGATAATGTTTAATTCTCAAATCAAACAAAAAAAACTCTTATTTTTTTCATTTAGAAACTCTTACAGAGACGGAAGGATCACATCTGATTGACACCTTTACCATGTTTCCAAATACAACTTTCAAATTCAGAGTGGAAGTAACTAAGGGCTCAAAATCAGGCTCTTTTGAACAGCGTTGGTTTATCAGACCAATTGATCCACCAAAAGTAGAAATTCAGTAAGATAATGTTGTCATTTGTAATTTTGAATGAGAGGAAAATTAATATCTTAAAGATATATTTGCATATTATTACCCAATAAACTCAAGATCATAGAGAATATTTTTTCTGTTTTGTCTCAGCAACCTATTTTAGTCCTACATTATACATTATCAGTAGGTTGTATAGCTTTGGGTGAATTTGGAGTAGAACATATAACTTTTTCTAATTCTACATATATTTGCAATTCTGGTATAATCTAATCACAAAAAATAATTTTCAAAGATTCTGTCTGGAAAGAGTTTCCAGGCCTCTTTTAAAAGTTTTTTGTATATAGTTTTCAAATATTGTTATGGTTGTAGGTGTAGGGAAAATTGTTTACCCAAATCACGACTTGGGGGAGTTCTGATTCTTGATTCTGAGTGCAAGAAGTACTGCACTTCAATTTTTGGAGACATTTCCTACAAATGGCACCTTTATAGAATGGATGATGAAGAGACAGGGGTTTACACAGAAATTGAACAAAATGATTTAGAAAATGTAACAGAAACAGGTATGAGATTGCATTGAAATTATTCAAGAATTTAGCGTATTTATTAAATTAAAGTTTTTTGCTTGGAATAGTATTCGAATTTAAACTGGAAATCATAAGTTCTAAGAAGATCATTGACATGAGCATAGCAGTTATATACTAAGTGTGAAAACATTTGAAACTTTCAAGTTTAACTTTAAAATGCAAGAATTTACCTTACCCACTGAAGTGATGGAGGTGAAATAATTTGAATAAAGCAGGTTGTATGTTCTGTAATTTATTGTGTATTTATTCTCTAAGCCAGTTGTGATATAATGTTTTGATAATTTTGATAGCCAAATTCCCTATACTTTTCCCTACTTTAAGGCATACAGCACTCCTCTATTTTTATTGTTGCCAATGGTTTGACTGGTGGAAAGAATCACATTCTGTCAATTGAATCCTCAACTCCGGGATCTGAAATAGGACAAGTCAATTACACATTTCTTTCTAATCTACCACCGTTTGGTGGAGAATGCTCGGTCAGCCCTCATGAAGGTCAGTTTATGCAATACCACAGGTTTAAGAATATCAAAAGCTGCGATGACTCTTTTGTAGATCAAATAAAGCAACCATGGGGAAGCCCTCTGGTATTTTCAAATAATCTGTTCTTGGACATTAATTCCTGATTCCATGTTGGAAAACTTCTAAAAGATAAACAAGATATAAATAAGAAATCATATTGTTTTAATTTTACATGACAATTTTTATGAAACTGATACATATAATATGGAGCTTCCCACAGGGACTTTGATGAAAAGACTATACAGGACCCTATGGGGAAAACTAGTGTATAATACACATAGGCTATCCTTTAATAGTACTTTTAAAAAAACTGTAAAAATAAATAATGTTAAGATTTGTTGGAGAAGTGCATGTACCATCTCTTTAGCTCTAGACTGTAGCATACATTTGCTATTGTTGTTGTTTATGTGAAACTATTTCCTTTTTATTTTTTAGGATATTCTGTTGATGATTTGTTCTATTTATTCTGTCCGGATTGGAAGGAATGGCGTCCTTTGACCCCCGATAGTTTGATGAAGTATGAATATCGAGTCAGAGCTGTTGACAGTAAAAGGTAATGTAACTGTCAATAAAGCATGCAATAAGACATGAAACACTAGTCTAGAAAGGAATGTTTCACATGTTTTTGGAATGTGTTTTATCAGTTATTAAACCTGATGACATAAAGAAAATAAACATGATATAGTCAAACCAGGTTACTTCAGATGGTATAACATTAAGCGTAGTTAATCTAAGGTTCTGGGTTTGAGTCCCACTCTAATTCAATAGAATTTTCTGTCGGTTATTGCAGTTTAGGGCCTGATAGTTATATAATGACCGTGAGAAAATGCTTGAATCTGCTGCCAGAGCCACATTGTAAAATGCTATGCTTTAATGAAAAGTGTTATACTAATCCTTTGTTTGGCACCACATTCAAGCATTTTCTCCACGGTCATATTATATAACTATCAGGCCCTATAGGTTTAATATCCTGATGGTGAATATGTCATATTAGAGTCAAACATCCATGCTAGATTTCTTTTTTATATTTAATTTGTTTTTCCACAAAAAAAACTAACTACCACTGCTATGATTTTCTCCCTTATGAATTCATTAGTTTATGACGTGATTAAATTCATTAATTCATTACATTTTGTTTCTCAATTTTAAGCCTGTATTAGATAAATCCTGGATACCTTGTATAATTGCAGGTCTTTTCTTGTATACTATGGACATGATGCGAAGAGCTCCCCTATTGAACTACCAGTTGGTTCCCTCAATGAAGATTACAAAAACTATGTTGTACTCAGGATATTTGATTCCATTGGAGATTACTATGAATTGAAAGAGTTAGTGGTTGTAAGTTGTTGTTTGCAATAACAATGAGAGAAAACCTTGGCTTGGAAAATGTTATTACAAACTGTTAGGCCATCTAGTGGTCATTATTGATAACCTAAAACTGTTACTGAGAGTCTTTGAAAGTATTCTGTTATTTATAGATAGGTTATCATTTCAAATATCTAAAGATATATTGAGGAGAAAGAAACTGGTGATTGAATGATTCAAAATGAAAATATATATTGGAAGCATGGAATGTAAATGTTAGAGTAGAGGCCAATTTACAGTGTCCGATTTCTCTAAGAAAGATATTGCATTTTCTTAAAACCAGAGTCATAATCCTTTGTGCGACAAGAAGTCAAATTCACAATCCTTTGAAGGGACTTGAAGTCAATGTGTTTATATTGACTTGAAAGTTACAAAAGTTTACATCTGGGGAATACGTGTCAATGATAATAGTTAGCAGGTTAATCACTTGAAATAGAAAGATTTGTCAATAGACTTCAAGAAAAAAAGCTTTAGAATTGCAATTGACTTTTTAATTGCAACATTAACACTCATTACATGTAAATGATTTTAACAAAAAGTTTTACAAAAAACTAATTTGTTTTGTACTACAATTAAGGTTTATCCACCAAGAGGCAATCCTGAAGAAGTATTAAATTCAATGGCTGCATTGGCAAGTGGAGAGGATCCTAAATTTCAGCAAGTAGTTGACAGTGGAGATTTCAAGGCAGCATCAACAAATATGTATGCGATGATATCTGTCTTGAATGTGCCAACTTCAGAGGTAAAAATAGCATCAACACGAGGTTCTCTTGTAAGATGTATTGAAACAGTGTTTAAAAAGGCATCAACACTGTTATAGTTTTCATTGACTAAACATTGTTCTTTTCCACAAGTTTGCTAATTTTTTTATCTTACAATGGTACCAGTTAGTATGCAGAAAGAAGGCCCTTCTAAATATTAGAGATAGCTCTTGTTTAGGGTGATATATTGACTTTTCAGATAGGTATTTTTTTATTTGAATTCAAAAATCCATCTGTTATAAAGAAATCATAAAAATGGTTTGTGATGATTATTGTTACAGGGTGAACGTTTTTTTAAAAGATACAATCATTGTTTTGCCGTTGATTCATTATTTTGGTTTTCTTTTAGTTTGATCTTGGTGATGCCAATGTGACAGAATTAACAGACACAATAAAAAAGGTATAAATAGATGCGTCTTTACCTATTTTGTAAAAAAATAGTGAGTAACTTGTGTAGTGATTATGATTAAAGTCAAGACCAAAACACAAGCTTGGACACATAGTGAAGCAAAATTAGTCCTTTCCACTAGATAGGCTTTTTTTGCCTAATATAAAGTAGGTCTCAATAGGTTATGACGAAAGTTAATTCCACATTGTATTTTTTTTTGTATAACTGCTGGTAAAACTGATGAAGTGCAATACAATATGTAAGTCTTGCATGCTGTACCAAATTTCCAGTGACAGGTATTGCCATGTGAGCATGCTATGTAAAGAATATCGGAAGCAAGACATATCTTTCTAATGGTAAAAAATACCCATCCTAAAGCAGGGGTCACCAAAAAGGGCCTGTCCTTGCTTTCTTTGACACAGCCTATTAAACAATTAAAAATCTATCTAGCCTAGAAGTTTAAAAAAATGTAATCTCTGTATAATTATTTGCATTGACCTTCAGACCCGTACCAGTTTTATAGAAACCATGGGAACCTTTCCACTAGAATCTATGGATGCCTTGGATCAAAGAAATGAATTGATGATCAACGTCTTGAAAGAACCAACCCAAGTGGAGCTTGGTGCAGTGGTAAGTACTGGATCTTGAAAATATATCTATGTCATATTTTGAGTTCTTTTTATCATGGTGGGAAGTTTAACTGGGAACCCTTTTTCTATGTTTTATTTAATAATAATAATAATAATACTACTACTAATAATAATAATGATAATAATAAAAGCTTTATTTCATAGGTTCCTAACATTGGCAGTTGCCCTGATATCAGTGCTGTCCCCTTTAATGCGATCAAACTGGATCTTCTCTAATTATTGCCTGGTTCCAATTATCATAAATTCTGTCTTTTTAAAGTACTTTTATTTCTTTTTTACTTCAGTCATCAGCCTCTGGTCAGTTAGAAAACATGACTGATGGTTATATTAACTTCCGTTTCGATACAAACATAGCTAAAAGGCAAAGTGTTGCCACAGATTTGATATCATCCACAGTGGCTGTGATCAATGTTGGGGACACTTACTACCAAGCAGAAAAATCAGTGGGATCTGAAAATGGTACAAAAGTAAACGTAAGTTTTAGTTGGTACTGTATATAAGTTTTTGTTTTTTTTCTATGGCCTGTTGAATATTACAATAACTTTTGCTAAAAATACAATCTATATGGTATTGATGACATATTCTAAACAGCAAATATTTTAATGTTTTAAATTGGAATAACTTGATAAAATGATATTACCTAGAGGCCTGATTACTTTGTCGATTTCTCTAGCAAAGATTTAGCTTTGACTCTTTATCAAAATTGATAATGCTTTGCACAACTCGAAGTGACTTGGAGTCAGGTTGTTCACAATGTCAACCACGTTGCAAAAGTTTAAAACTGACAAAAACGTGGCATTGCTGATAAGTCGCAAATCCCTCTAAAACATATTTGTCAATACACTTCAAGAAGAAAATCTTTAAAATTACAATTGCATTTAAACTGTAGACTTTTGAAGTGCTTTAAAGAATCTTAAACTAAAAAGACACTTTACAGCACTTACAGAATGGTCAATGTAAACAGGGCTTAAAATATTTTAAAATAGTGTTTGTAACTGAGTGATTGTTTTCAATTCACCAGAGTTCTTCAATAGACATTGTTAGTGACGTGATGCAAACTACTGTTGGAATCATCCATGATGTATCAGGAACCATTCAGACAGACATGAAATTTGGTGATCCAGATGCCTTTGTAGAAGCTATAGGCATGACTGTCATTGTTGCTAAGGATACTCCTGCAAAATTGAATAACACTAAAATAGAAGCCAAGCAAGGATCAGTGGCTCTACCATCCCTGGAAAGTTTATTGAATGGAACTGAAGTAACCGAATGCTTGGAAAGAGAGGTATGATACTATTATAATATGATAAGAAAAAAAAAGACGTAGGCCATTCCAAATGTATTAGTTTGTCGATGGTTTCGACTGACCATTATCTTTGCGATTGATAATTTTATTTGTTTTCAAAATTTTGCTTTCATCTCAAAATTAGGCAACCAAATCAAGCAAAATCATTTTAGGCTTGTAAATATACATTTTCGGTCAGAAATAAAGGACTATAAAGAGATTATTTACAATACTCGACATTCTTTTGTATTCCTTAAAATATGGAGCAACTCAACCCTTTCCGTCGTTTCTACGTACAAGACCTAATGATGTCTTATATACATGGCGATAAAAAAAACAAAAACCGACCGACCCAATTTTTTGTATCCATCGACAAACTAATCAATTTGGCATGTCCTTAACCCAAATGTGGAATGTTAAAATCCCTGAATACTGAAAATATGAGAATGTAGTTCTAAACATTTAAATTTAAAAAAATATATCCTTTTTTTGAATATTGCACTGAAGAATCAATATAATATATCAAAAGCTATCTACATTTTTGTCATATCAGTTTATATCTAAGCACAAAGAGTCACATGGATTTCCACATATTTTTCAGAAAAGTTTCTGTTATGTGCGTGATTATCATACCGATATAATATTCTGACAGTATTTCATAACATGCCATTGAGTTGCATTTTGAAATCAGATCATCCTATTTCTAAATCTGACACTCACAAACATTTCTTAATCTGACACTTTCCTTTCTCCTAGATGTTTTTCTCAGACGTTAACCCTTATATATGGAATGAAACAGCTGCAGGGGTCAACTCCCCAGTATTGCACTTTACCCTAGTGCCATGTGAAGAGGAGACATCCAGAAGAAAGAAAAGATTTGCAGCCAGGGGTGGAAGAGGAGGGGGAAAGTAATATGAATTTTAAACAGATACATATTTACACGTTAATTGTAACCCATAATAACTAAAATAAATTGCAGAATTTCAAATACATGTCATATTCATCATCAGGGTATTAAACGTAAACTGCAATAATTGACAGAAAAATATGTAATATTAACTATTTTGTCATCATCTGTACTTCATTTCTAAGTTCATTGTGTTGACAAAGGCCTTCATCTGAAGTTTTTGTGTTTGTATCAAATTTTTTTTTTTCATGTTTTTTTAACTTTTACTGAATGATTCAAATCATCATTCCTACATAAAGTTTATTGATACATTCTGAAATGTCTCCATATTTTATTTCAGGCCAAAGAACAACAATTTAATGGTTCTAGAACCCTATAGTGTTGAACTTGATGTGGACAAAGTGGTGAAAGCTGTATTTATAAATGAGACCAACCTGAAGAAAGGTCAAATAGTTTATCATGTTTACAATGTTAGTGATCCTCCTGTACCACTGATGATAACTGTAACTCCTGCAGAAAATCTCACAGGGGTAGATTTTTTCCTGAGCTTTATGTGAGTTGACCAAATTGGGTGGTGGCACTTTATTTTTATCCCAATAGATAGTGTTAATACTCAAGGTTGTAAAAATGTGAGCGGTCTTATCCTTTTCCACCATAAGTCGAATAAAAATCAAATGTATGTCTATACATAATCTAAAGTTGAGTCAATTCCCTACAACAAGACACAAATTTTGTGGCAAAACTCAAAAAAATGACTGAGTTACTTGATTTTGATGTTTAGAGGGTGAAAAACCATAAAGTGGAGAGACTGACCGCCAAAGATTTGGAACTAAAATTGGGTTGTGAAAATGCCTGTTAAGCTGTGCTCAATAAAGTTGTGCAAACTGCAGTCTAATTATCTCATAATAATGCTGTTCTTTTAGTGGTACACCAACAGATAAAGAATATGACATCAAGATGTCAGTCCCTAGAGAAAATGACACGGGGGTATTAGTGATTCCTGGAATGGAATATTCCATCTACATCCCTAGAGATAATATCACTAATTCAACAGTCACTATTGGAATCCGACACCAAGGTAAAAATTATTATCAAAGTAATTTTTGTTTCTAAACTTAGAACATGTTGCCACAGTTCCTGGCTTGAAAGTGAATACATTTGAATTGGGAAAAGTCATCACTATGTAGCTAATCACAAAATCCATAATATTCAGATTGTACTGAACAGAGCTGCCCCCAAGAGGATGTGCCATTGACGTACAATTATAAGTTGATAGAGTTGTCTTGTCAACATTGGGACTATGACATAGAGGCTTGGAGAAAAGCTGCTTGTTTGGTAATGTATTCATTTGATAAAATGCAAATTACATCAAGTACTGTGTATTGTTTTTATTTCAACTATTTTGTGGAGAGTAATATATTGTTCTTGTTGATCTAATGTTTTCTTTTCTCATTTTCTCTAAAATAAATGGCTACCATACTTCAATACATCAGACTGTTGTTCATAAATGTCCATCTTTTCAGGTTGAGGAACCTACAAGTCCAACTAAAGTCAACTTTAAGAGTAACTTATTTGGTAGCCTTGGTGCTGGAGTTTTTACAGGACCTAATACGATTGACTTTAGTACCGTATTTGATAATTTTGGACAAAAATTGCTTGAGAACATTGCTGTTGTAGCTACTGTACTTGGTGTGATTATTCTATACATACCTTTAGGGGTTATTTGTAGAAGATTTGATAAGAAAGATAAAGTCAAGGTAAGCAGCATACAACAAAAAATAGTTGTAATATGTCTCGTACATAAATCACTACTGTAGAACCAAAACGGTATAAAACAGCATTCAATTACACCTTTTGGTTCTAAGGTGGCGCAGTGTTGATATGAATATTCAAAGCATACAGATATTATTATCATGTACATACAGGCGTATTTGTAAGATGTAATGTACTTGTAATGTATTTGTAAGATGTAAATGATATTAATATTGAAGATCAAGAAATCTTATCCAGACAAGTTTCTATTCATTCTTTATCCAAGACACCTAGTGATAATTTTTTTTATTGGATACAAGTTAGACATACCATTTTGTCAGTTGCAAATTGGAGGTGTTAAACAATATGGTGAAACATTACCAAATCAATATTTTTCAGTTCATGATGTTGCCCCTGGTTGATAATGTCCCTACTGATGAATACCACTATGAACTCCATATATACACTGGTTTTAAAAAGAACTCCAGCACTACCTGTCCTGTGAAATTTCTTGTGAGTGGGGATGAAGCTGATTCTGGGTACCGACCTTTGGAGGATGGGGAGACAAAGGCAAGAAAATTTGGTCTTAAATGATTGTATGATACTATTTGATACTCCTGGATAATTTTTTCAAAGATGCAAATAGTTTTTTTAAAGTAAATAAATAAACTTGATTGAGTATCTCCAGGAAGGAGTTTTTATTACTGTGGTTACTATTTTTTGCCACCATTGTACAATAAAGGGGAAACATTGCATTACCAATACTAGAAATAGCATATATGCCACTGTTTAATAAAAATCTTTTTAAGTTTGTGCCACTTCACTATAATCTGACTAAGTTTGCTATAACCCCAAAAATGTTTCTATCAGTTTAAACATACTGAACACTGGGCATAGTTTTGCATGTTATGTAAAATGACCTTCTTTTATATCAGGAATTTAAATCTGGTGAAGTTATTTCCTACTCGATGGCAACCCCATATTACCTTGGAGATCTGAAAAGTCTACTCTTGCATGTCGATTTTTCAAAATGTAAACACCCTAAGAAAAACAGCTGGAACCTTAGCAAGGTTATTGTGGTTGATCAACTGACAAAGAAATGGTACTTCATCATATTGTTTTTTAAAAACACCATAGAGCATCCAGTAAATATTAGGGCTGCACATTGTAACATGTAATGTGATACAATTTATTGTGACATAAAAAGTGTGATATTCTGATGTATCACAATGTTTATAATGATTGATAATAAGTGATTTACTAAACCTACAGTAGAATTAACGCCACTCTGAATAGCTTTTTATTTATTGCAAATATTCATAACTTGAACCATAATAATGCCTGCAGAACCTAATGGCGCTTAACTAATTTCTTGTTCCATTTCAAACAAACTTCTCAGTATGTTATCTATAATAATCTTTTATGTTATCATAACTAATATTTTTTAATATTCAGGTATTTGTTTATGTGTGATAACTGGTTTGGCGAAGAGGCACAAGACAAAAAAAATGAAAGAATTATTCCAGTTTTTGGTGCAGACGCCACTTCAACTGGGGCCCTACTAGCTTCCAATCTTAATCGGAAACTTTTTGATGACCATATGTGGCTAAGTGTGGCAAACAGAAAATCAAAATCTCATTTCACCCGTGTCCAGCGATTGTCCTGTTGCCTGGCCATTCTGTTTTTGTCTATGATTGCTAGTGCTATGTGGTATAAAGGTCCTGAAGAGGAAGATGCTCAAGTCAGTGTGGTAGAGGCTGGACCATTTAGATTTAGTCTAAGGGAATTATGGGTCAGCTTCATGTCTAGCATAACAATATTACCGGGTTAGTTAAGTATTATTATTCATAACATACCAATTCCAAATTGATTCCTTTTTTGGTGTGTTTTTTATATCTCCATGTAAATAAGGATCGAGATGTATTTCAATAAATATACAAGAATGCTGTCTATTGTTCAAAAAATATAGTTCTTTATTTTTAACCGGAAATGTATATTAAATTTTACAACTTTGCAGTGATTTTGCATGATTTGGTTCAACCAAACCGAAAATATATTGACATATATTTGGATAAATCCAATATATATACAAGTTTTAACTAGAGATTAGCATGTCCTCAAAATCATTCTATTGAGGCGAATCAGTATCCAATTCATTATAAATCTTTTTCTATTTCAGCTACTATTGCAATTACTGTTTGTTTTACAAAGTGTGATAATAAGCAAAAGGTCTCTGACAAATACAAGGAAAGGCAAGACATAGAATCTGTGGATCCAGAGACTAGATTCAAAACTAAAAAAGCACCCAGAAAACTCCCGTGGTGGTTTGTGATTGTTGGTTATGTTTTGGTGGTCCTGTCAGTGGCGCTCTCTGCATTCTTCACCATCTTGTACAGTTTTGAGTGGGGAAGAATCAAGTCAACAGCATGGCTTTCAGCTTTTTTCCTGTCTTTCTTCCAGTCGGTGCTACTGGTCCAACCTATTCAGGTATTGAGCCCACATCTATTAGTCTCAGTCAGAGCCCTAAACTATGGAAATTTGAGCTTTTGTTGTCAAAGAACTATTATGAAGAGTGTTTCATATATATGTAGTCCATGTATAGGGCATGTGAAAAAAGTCTCTGAAAATATTTCATCGTAATATGGAGAGGGCAGGGGCAACTTTTTATGTTCGTTTGAACCAAAAACTAAGGCTGATTAATTATTATAGTAAATTGCAGATATTTTCACAGAAAGGTTTACTACTTGCAGAAAAAATAATGATTGGACGAATTTGTTATTCTTTTATAATTTTCAATGAAACGTTAATTACTATTGCTTTGCTTTTACTTGTAGGTTCTAGTGATAGCATTGATATTTACTTTCCTATTCAAAAAGGATAGTGATTTGGAAGAATACCAAGAGATGTTAGGAGAATCAGGAGATAAAACAGGCAAGTAAACAAAATAATGCATGCATTTGAGATGTTCCTTTGGAAAAAGGCAATTAAAAATATTGCAACTTTATTACTTGTATCAGTTATCAATATTGTTTCAGGTTCCAAGTCACTGGTAGGTGAGGGGGGGGGGAGTTTAATCTAGTTTTCAATTTTAAGCCTTTTTTTAAAAATAAAAAACATGCCATTCTGCCACACTGCTAAAATGTTAAAATGTGCACTCTATTGTTTAAATTATTCATTTTCAGAAGTAACAGAAAATATTTCAGAGGACCGCAAGAAACTGCTTGAAGATATGAGAAAACAAAACAATATGCAATCTAAAGCCAGAAAAGCCTTCCAGGAATTGTTCTTAGAAATTATTTTCTTAATATTTCTTGTCATAATTTCCTATTCCAACCATGATGACAACGTATATAGACAGAATCAAGACTTAAGGGAAACTTTTGTTACACCATTAAGACTAGTAAGTAAAAGACAGTCTGTGGAAGTTCTAATCACTATAACCACATAAATAACTTAATTTATGACATTATAGATAATCTTAAGAAATAGATTGCACTAAAAAGATGTTTTATATACAAATGTTGACTTTCCGCTCAATGATTCTTGTATAATATTTAGCTCTTGTACCAAAACTCTTTATTTGCACTAAATGAGAAAGCGTCCTCAGAAATGTGCACAGCAATTCATTTTCTAGTGAACTCAGCTGTCAGAATATTCAAAGATAACTTAAAAATTGACAAATACATCTTTATAATATCATTACCAGCTAATAACTTCAATCTTAATAGAATAAAAGCTAATCTGAATATGTTTTTCATTTTGTTTTATTGCATCTTTTTCGTAAGATATCACTTACTATTTCAAATAATGATGTTGTATTGATTGGATATTTTTGACAGCTTCATAGAAGAGCGGACTTTCTTGACTGGATCACTGAAGCCATCATTCCTAATCTGTATTACACAACAGATTATAATCAGAAACTCTTGGATGATTATGATCAGAAGTTCTTAGAAAACATGAATGCATTGAGGCTCGGGCCTCCCAGACTCAGACAGCTCAGGGTTGTACCAGGTTAGAGGGCCTTTGACATATGTGTTGGATACCGATTTTATCTGTTTGAACACGCTTTTTATTTGTAAATGTTTGTTTGTTGAACCGCTTTGCAACCCAAAGGTTGAATAACACACAATTTATTTTCGTTACACATTTATTAATCTTTTACTTTTCATTCAATCATTTAATGTGCTTAAGTTTCGACAAAAACTGTTCATACAGTACTAATTTTGAGATTTTAATGAGGCTACTATCACTCTATTTTAGTATTTGTATTTCTATGTTTTTCTTGATTTAGATGATTGTAAGGTAGTGTCACCTATGGATATGGTTGGCACCCGGTGTTCGTATGGTTATTCCAAAAAGAAAGAGGAAACCACCAGTTACAATACTGGCTTCAAGACACCTTCGAACTTCACTATGAATGACCTTGATAACCTAAACCCTTTAGAACAAGCCTTTATCTACCAGGTACAGATTGAAATTTGTTCAGACAATTTCAAATAAATTCAGATGTAACAACTTTGAAACTTTTATATGACATCAATGAAGGTTTTCCAATGAAAAATAATCTGCAACAAAAAACAACAGTTTGATATTCTGAAATGCTACATTCCAGGCATTCCAAAATAATCTTATTGCTACTGTTATAACACACAGTTTTTTTATAATTTGAATTTCAGTCAGCAAAATCTATAAATGGCTTGGACTATTGGGGTAGCTTGACTACCTATGCAGGAGGCGGTTATTTGGCCAATCTGGGTATGAACAGAGACGATGCTCATTTAATTGTCCATCACTTGAAAGCCAACCAATGGATTGACAGGTAAGACTTTATGATTAAAATGAAACAATATGTTTGTCTGTCTGAAGTGTCAACTAATTATTATTGTATGACAGAATGGGATAGCTGCGCCATTTTCCCATTCTCTACATGCTATAACAAGGTGACATCCAGTTGTTTAAAACCAGTCTCGCTTTATCTTGACAATCTATAACTTTAACAACCTTGTGTAAAGTAGGAAACGTATATGTTCCTTTGTATAGCACCATCAGGCATGTGATACTAGGGTATTATTTTTTTTATTTTGACAGTGGTTTATTACAACTCTTGCCCTATCTTAATAGAATCTATTAGGCTAAAAAGTAATTGCTGCAACTCCATTGCAATTCGAATACAAAAATATGTCCAACATATAGGTTTCAAACCTCACATATTTTTCTGTTGGACTTATTTAATATTATTTTATATGTATATACTTTTGTAATGCAATTTTCAAGGTGAACATATATGTATTTGTATAGGTACACACGTGCAGTTTTCTTGGAATTCAGTATTCTCAATGCTAATACCAACCTCTTCACACTGTTTACTATGGTGATAGAATTCCCACAAATGGGGGGAGTTGTCCACTGGACTACTACAGAAACTGTACAACTTTATAGATATGTTGGATCATCAGGGATCATTGCCATAGCAACTGAAAGTCTGGCTTTGTTGTTCTTTGTGTTTTTGATTGTCAAAGAAATCTACACAGTGGTAAGTATATTATTATAGGGTGAATGGTGACTGAGATAAAATGTTTGACCAAAGGGCAGTATAGGTCACTTGTTTCTAGTAAATCCTTGTGACAAGCACCGAGCAACCTAAGCGTAACCAAATCGCACCTACAAACTGATAGTGCCAATTAACAGGCCTTTGAAGAAAGACCAACCTATTACAATGGAAATTGATCGTCATTCAATCGAACAAAATGAAACAATTTATTTTGTTATTCTTAATATATTTTGTATCAGGGGGAATTTTTATTGCCAAAAAACTAATTTTCCTACTGCTTTATTAATCCCAAACAGGTAAAGAAAGGGAAAGCTTATTTCCAATCGTTTTGGTGTGGTTGGAGGATTTTGGGAATGTGTTTCTTTGTTGTGGCCATATCAATGTACGCAACAAGAAGTGTATGGACAGTGAAAAAAGTGGAAGAAATGATGAACAATAAAGGTATTGCAATCTTTAGTCAGATTCAATATGAGAATATCTAACTCAACTTTAGCATGTAGAAGAACTCAATTGATTCATAATTCCCAAAACTAAGCTTAGAACAAAATGTTGTCTCCGTTTCCTTGATTTATATGTTAACCTTGGTAAAGTTATTAAACTGTGGCAGCTTACAAAGTAGACTCGCTTCTGAATGCATTAGGAACTTTCATTATGCATGGTTATCTCACATTATTAATTCGGAATACTTTTTCAAATATTACTGTTACTTGTGAATTATACTAACAATAAAACAAAAAGATGTATAGGGGCAAAAAATAATTCAGAAGCAATTGTGTTGACTTGCCTAGGGTGCCACCTAAAGGAATGCAAACACTACATGTCATTGTTTTCTGTTGCTTTGATATATTTTTTACAATTTATTTTTCAGGGGAAATGGTGAGTTTTCAAATGGTGGCGACCTTGGATCACATGTTCATGACCTTTTTGGCCTTGACCTCTTTCTTTGTGCAAATCTACTTTTTGAATTTGATGCGATACAGTGAGACCATCTCACTCCTGATGGCGACACTGTATTCAGCAGGTCCAGATCTTATGAATACAGCCATTTGCTTCATGAATGTATTCCTTGCTTTTACATGCTGTGGTCACCTACTCTTTGTGACTGAATATGAGCTGGGTTACAAAAATATCTGGATGTCTATGAACACATTGGTTAATAGCATGTTGGGATCATTTGACTTTTATGCCTACAAAAACAGCGTAGTGTCTGGAGCCCATGTATATTTGATTTTTTATGTCCTACTGATGCAGTATCTGGTCTTGAATCTGTTCATATCAATTCTGGATGAATTCAATCATGCATTAAGAAATGATAAAAGCAAAGTGAGTAAAGATCATGAGGTAGTGGAATATTTGACATCAATGATATCAGCCATTGTCAAGAAAGAAGACAAACGAGAGAGGCCTCTTAAGGAATCAAATCCTTGTGAAGGTAGGCTTACTGAGATACCTTATATGCAATTTACTTTGTGAAATTAAAGTAGAATTCTATTGATATTTTATTTCCTTGTGCACATCTACATTGTTGTGATTATTACTATTTATGAGAGCTTTGTGCTCCCCATGATAGAAAACAAAAAGTGGCAGAAGACTTTAAGGAAGCAATTTGTGAATAATATATTATGCTATATTTTCAGATCTGAAACAAAGGCTTGATGCCTTGAATGCTGTCTTAGAAACAATGTCACCAGACCAAAGCTCTATGATCCTGGCTGGGCTTGTAGCAAGAGCTCTAGAAGAACTTGAAGAAGAGCTTGAACGACCACCATCAGAGGAGAGTATACCTGGAGGTATTGAGAGCACAGAAAAACCACCACCAGAAGATAGTATACCTGGTGACATCCAGAGTGCAAAAGGAATGGGTCCTCAGTCAGTTGAGGGGGTTAAGACATCTTCAGACACATCTGATATAGAGGATCTTTCTACCCTTCCCCCTGAAACCATGGCTATGTTATTAGAGTACTTTGAAGGAGTATTTTCAAATCCACAACAGCCTTCTTGGGATGAAGATGAGGCTACAGAAATTTAATATCACAATACTTTATATGGCAAATATTTTTGATATATTTTTAAATTGCTGAGGAAAAGTTACTACGAATCCAGGGGTCAAGACATTTTCCTTCTTAGTTTTTATTGTGGCCCTCCTGAATTTTAGCTTTTTCCTTTATTAACATATTAGTTAGTCCCCCTCCCCCCCAAAAAACCACCAAACAACAACTACACACCTTCACACCCTGCTGGCAAAAAAACACGAATTTATTCCCTGTTGCACTAGGATGCCAATTCATACTTATTATTGACAACGAAAATTCATAGAATTTAAACTGGTCTTTACACATACATCAAAATGATATTGCTCACTAAAACTAAAAGTTGTGGTCTATATTATAACTTTTTATTGTTATTGGTTATTGCTTTTTTTAATCAGGCAATTATGCTAAATTTTAATACGAGATAGCACTTTAATTTTTTAACTATTCATCTGAATATTAAATAAGAAAGTGTAAGATTTTACACAATGTGAACTGAGATAAGCAGACCTTTAGGAGATGTGTAATGAGCATATATATGTATTAACTGCTCTGATTTAGATATAAACTGAATTTCTATTCAATAATTTCTCTGCACAAAAAGAGAGAGAGAGAGAGTCAATGTTTATTTGTATATATTTTTAACTAATAAATGAAATATTTAAGTTCACGACTTCTTTCTTTTATATAATCTT
>JAVSBT010009458.1:7776-19352 GCA_033118115.1 Pharyngocirrus eroticus
AATTTTCAAGTGATGAAGCTACTATACCTGATACCTAATCTTGTACACTTTTGCATTCTTGTGATTCTCTTGTAAAGAAAACTGTTTTGTTTTGTTTGCACCTATACATGTACGATAGAGTACAGTAATAAGCCTAAAGGGATAGGACTAAGGTTCTGTAAATATTGGGTAAAAAAACATATAAACACACTGGATATCACCGTGGAAGGTTTTACCAGCTGTACAACGTGCAGGATTTTACAAAAAACAGGTGTTTTCACATGTTTTTAGATTTTGTGATTGACTAAATAGGACCCATTATTTGAATTGTACAAATTGTGAGAGTGGCAGAATGTGTTAGAATTTAGTGAAATTATTTGCTTTGAGTGAATATTTAAGATTTTCTGGGGGACTCTGTATAACAAAATTATCCTAGGAGTACTTCAACCTTGTTTGATTGTTGGATGGAGATTCTAGGATCATAATCACTTCAACTGTCTTGAACTGAAGGTAAATCATTCAGCAACATTTCTTGGGGAAGCAGCAATATCCTGTACAGTCCATACGGTAATTCACCAAAGGCTATAAACCAAGAGGTCATGACATTAGCTTGAGGTCAGGGATCTTTATTTTTTTTCTTTTCTGCTTTCAATTTGTATGTGTTTCTTTGGGTCTGTTTCTGTGTCAGTAGCGATAATTTCTAATGGTCAAAAGTGAAGTTTACTTCCTGTTTATACCCTAAAAAATAAAAATCTTTGTTGTTTATTTTTGTGCAAGGAAGTTATGTAATATTTGAATAAATTAGAGTATAAGTTTTCTTAGTTTTTGTGTACAATTTATAAAAGTCATTTGCTAAGAATGATCAGAGTAAATAAGGCAGTTTCCAATGTATTTTATTTGCTAGTAAACTCCACTGATTTCAAAGGAATATAGTGGCTTAGTGGTAAAACACTCATTTAGTCATATAGAGATCAGAAGATTGATTTTATTTATCCCTTCCATTTTATCAAGTTTAAAATCATTGGAACAGATGCTTCCAAAAGTTTTCATTTTGTCCCCCAGGAATAAAAAGAAAGAATGGGTACTAGAGAATTCTTGGAAATTAACCTGTGGTGGATTAGATTTAAGTCAGACTTGTAAATATCTCATTTGGTGATCTCACTCATTTTTTTTCTTGCATTACCTTTCATATACTGGACATATACTTGTAACATGATAATATCATTGAGCTCTTACCTTTTGTGTAGTTTTTAATCAAAGGTTCATTTTTTTATATAAAGACCATCTGTATAGGTTGTCTGATAAGAGAAGACCTCTGTGGTTTCAAGATGACAGAATAATCGAGTTTAGATCAGACAAAATCTATACCTTTATGCACCTTCTTGTCTGGGTCAACAACAAAAAAAGACAATAAAAAAGTCCCTTCTGCTGTGGAAGATTCATTACGGACATACTTAAATTATAATTGTCTTGCAAACAGGTTTCTTTATTGATAGCAGAATAACTCTTTCTAACAAGTTTATGTTTACAGAAAAAAAGTATCTGAACAAAAGCTTAGTATAATCCTAGTGTACATATAATATTCAATGTAGGTAATACATTCAAAAAAAGGAAAAATAACTATGGAAAAATGCTGGTTTCAAGATCTATTAGATAATGATCTCATGGTTTATTTTGTTTGTTCCAAGAAATAAATTGGGGGGTTTTCTTCACACAATTCTTAGATGGACTATTTTTTATTTTGTTTTAGTAAATATTGTAAGTTATTTCCAATATGATTTTGTTGTAAAAAAATAACAGACAAATACAGTCGATAGAACTTGTAATGTTTAGGTAAAAATCTGACATGTTTATTGCTAAATGATGAATGTCAGGGGAGATAAAATCTGTATTGTCATGACAGTCATACAGAGATAAGGGCTTACATGTACATAGACCTATGATCCAATGCCAGGGTTTGAAAAAAATATCACTAGTGAGATCTCCATTGACTGTCAACCTCTTGTGTAACAATGAGACAGGAACGGATTAATCAACCTCTAGAAATTTGAAATAAATCATCAGCTATTGACAGGCATTATAATACTGTGGACAGATAAGATCAAGGGACCTACTGAGTACTAGAACTATACATGTAAACTTAAGCTCACTTACACTAGTCAACCAAAAGTGTCTTTTGGCTGAAAATCGGGAAAGAGCTTTTAGAGTCTAAATGCGGATACAATTTTGAAGTCTGTCTAGTTGAAGTGTATTGACTTTCAGCAAAAAAGACTCTTTTCTTTGACTAGCGTAAAGTGAGCCTTATTGGCGTATACAAGGTGTATTTGTTATAGTAAAATAAAAGCGTTTGCAGCTTGGAGTCATATACGACTCTTCGACTTCTAGTCACTTCAAGTCTGTGTCAGTAACGATTTGTCAGGAGAAATCACACAGAGGATTAAAAAATCTAGCTTTAAGAAAAAAGACACTTCATTTCGACACGATTTGACTAGTGTAAAGTGAGCTTTATATGAATTTGTGACACTGTGACCATACTCAACATTTCTTTTCTCCTTGTTGATTCAGGATAGAGCCACCCTTGCAGAATACTCGTTATTACTCCACATGTTTGTTTTATTCTAATTTATAAATTTTTAAGATTAATTTTATGATTATGATTCCATCATTCATAAATACAAATATATACAAATATATTTATTGTTGAACTTTATGATAGCTTAAGGAAAATATTTCAATTTCAATTACTATGTCTATATTTAACAGTCAGAAAAATTACATTTGTAAAGGTACTTATCAATGCTCTATGTTCAATATTTGCACATAATTTGTTGAATCATACTGTTCACATGAAGCTGGAAAATTGACTACATTCTCATCAATCTGTAAAACGTTTCCCCCTATTCATTCATGTATCAAAATACATATTTCTTTGGGTGAAGAACAAAAAAAGTCATATATCATATAACCAGAATCATTTGCCAATATGTTGGGAGGTCTCTAAATATTTCATAGTATGCTGAGTTTCTGACAGAATCTACTTCTAATTTGATTGACATTTTAAGTTTTCCTTTGATGGTTGCCAGTCATGGGAACAGCATTAACATTGTGATTGATGCTTTACTGTAATTCTTAGAATCAGCTTCTAGGTATTCTAGGAAAAAAATATCAAGATATTAGCAGTGTTATGTTTAATGTTTGTATGTTAAACAGATGTAGAGATGTTTTTGAGACCATAGAATTTAGTTGAAACGATGTTCTGAACTTTTTTGCGATCCCGTCAGATAAACATGAGGAAAAAAAGAACACAAAAAACCCCAGATAGCTCGCTCGATGAGCAACCCTCCTATAATATCAGAAATATATAAATAAATAATGGGATGCTCTAAATACTGAAATTTCAATTTCTTTTCTGTTAACAGACTTTCCTGGTCAGAAAATCCAGCCACCCCAATTCTATGGCATTATCTGTTCGTGTCAAGGGTGACATTCCAGTGGACCATTTTCTTATTGAGAATACGTCAAAAGGGGTCAAAGTTGAAGGGTCATTTCATACTTTTGAAGCTGTACCTCAACTAATTGCCCACTACTGTGAGAATCTGTAAGTATTCAATTTTTATATCAAATATATCATTTTTTCCCCCACCTTAAAAAAGGTAGCTTGAATTCTTTTTAAAAAGAGATAGATTATCAAAATTCTTTACATAAAATGATGAATTCATACTTTCATATCCCTTGTAAATTGCAAATTAACAACCATTAGAATATTGAAGGAAGTTAAGAGGAGTTATCTAATCCTGGGAAAACATTAGATACATAGAAAACAAATCGAATGTGACCCTTTATCATCTAATTATCATTCCCCTCTAAATGATGATATTTTACAAGAATACAAAACTCTAGCCATCTTTTATCATTCCTTTAAGTGTTCCAAGAAAAAGGTAAGACTCTTGGTTGTTGGATTGTAGTGGCTGAAAGCAGAGCATAATAAGGAATGGCCTTCTAGACTCCTATAGAATCCTTATATCCCTTTAGCTTATCCTGAAATATAAGCTCAGAGCTTACCTTGGTTGAATGGTTTCCAAAAGCTCTGGTAGAGGGTGCTGATTTAACATCTTTTGCATGTACTGCTACATCCAAATTAACAACTCCCATTTCCTTCATGAGCATGAAAGTGAATTTTGATGAAAAACAATAGTGAAGCAGACAGGGTTGCTATATACTATTGCTTTTTTTCTTGGTTTTTAATTGATCAAAGGAAGAAATCTATGGCATTGTACATACTTACCCAGAGCTATGCTCTTTTCAATAAAACATTATAAGAAATGCTGCAACATGTTATGAAAGTTGTTTTCAAAAGATCCAATAGGAGATGGTATGTAATGATGTGGTCTTTCACTTACTTGAAGTTTTTGATTGAATTGTTGGTTTATAAATATCATATTATATATTGCTATAATGTAATAAAAAACATAAATATTTGAAAAGGAATGCAAAACATAAAAAATTGAAAAGGAATACAAATTAAAAAAATTCTTCATTACGTTTTGGTTCAACTGTATCTTATTAACCTCATGCTACAGTTAAGACCATTATTGTTGTAAAGTATAGATTAGTAATGAATTGTGTTGGAATGTTGGCTTATGCAACTTACAGATGATGCAATTCATCTTAGTTAAATATCCGAAACCAAAGGACCCGCTGGTACTGATTTTCTTGTAGTATGTATAAAAGAAAACACAAAAGATGAATCTACACAAGAATACAAGAGATGGAGTTATTTTTCTACAAAGATTTTCTATGCTTATGCTTGGTTCCTTCTATCTTTTACTGCACCTTTCCTGTAAAGTATTTTGAAACAGTTGTTCAAACTGGTCATTATCTTAACAGGTCCAAGAAAGAGAAATGATATAACACTCTTCACTTCAATTCTTGGTGTTGTGGAGTAGTTTGACCCCGTGGAGAAGTTTGACCCCATAAAGCTTTCAATATGTTGATGAAATTAGGTCATAATTTACACTAGCAACCAATGGAAACAGAGTATTCATGGAATAAAATTTTAGACAGCCAATGATGGAATTGCTTTTATTACATGACTTATTGTGTGGGTTTAGAAAGATGATAGATTGATGAGTAAACCTATGAGATTTTTCAGTACTAGTTTGTTTACCTCTATCCATCTTCAAGTTCTATCTTTGTACTTGGTGGATGCTACAGTGAGACCACTGGTGGCAATAGATAGTGCTTCAAAACGTATTGGCTTTATTTGAGTGATATATGGCGTTATGAAAAAGAAAATACAATTAAATTATTACATTTGTTTTAATAAGTACCCTATGTGCGCAATAAACAATCCCCAGTCATATACATGTTTATTCCAAAAGTTGTACCTTGGTACACCCAATCCTAGTTTAATATCAAGGAATATTATACATGTATAGAACAACAATATTATTTTCAGTACAAGCCGACAATTTGATATTTAGAAGTAATAAAACCTCTCTGAATAAATTAATTTTGGAATTTATTTGAATTTTTTGTAGATAACATCTACATCTTCAAATGAATTGAACTTATTCATGATGTCTTTCTTACTTCTTAGTGCTTAATATATTGTGAAAAAAAAACCCCACTTGTAAACTGATGCCTTCGTTTTGTAACCTCATTCAAATTGAAGTAAGCAATACCTTTGATTGAATGAAAAAGTTAAAATGGTCCCCATCACATAATAAGCTATTCATTATAATTAGGGTCTAATTTGGATGTAATTCATGAGTTTGACTTTCAGTAAATAAGAAAGGAACAGAAGTTACAGTTTACATTTATCTGGCAATGAACTGCTGTACAATTTCAAATAGGATTGGAAAGAATTAATCATCCAGTCATTCAGAAAAAGATGAGTCAAACTTCTGCCAATAAGTTCATATCAAAGCTAGGTGTTTATATTTTTCGGATTACCATAATGAGAAGATCCTGGTATAGGTAGAATGAGTAAGTACAACCGTTCCAATTCTAGGATGTTTATCGATCACTTGGCATTCAACAGCTGAATTTCTAGGATACTGGCAGTGGTTTTTGGTGTCTGTACTTCAGTAATGGGAAATGTGCTTCTCAAAAAGTAAGAATATTTGTGGGATTCAATAATATAAAGTTGTGAAAATAAGGCTTACAGTTTAATTCTATAATGAGATTTTTTTTGTTCTGTTTTATTTGTTTTGTTTCTGTTATTTAGTATTCAACAGTTAACAAGCTATTTCCATTTTGGTATTTGAGTTTCATAAAATGTTGTAGATATTAAAAAAGTAGAAAATATCTGGTATTTAAGGACTTTTCAATTAGAAGAAGGGTATTCAAGTTTTGGCTGGAATTTTGTGTCTTCGACTGGGATGATATAGGAACACTGTTTAGCTGTAAACAGATTGTAAAAATTGCTAAAGAATAATTCACACTGTGTGTTGTAAATTGAGCTGAAGGCTACTGCAACAAGAATATAGTACATAATAGTGGTTTTTGAAGTGAACCAGTACAACTGTGCAGTAAAGTTCATGTTTTGCATGATAAAAAAGTTGCATCTGAAATTGTTTTTGTTGTTTGCTTCATAGCTTCATATGACTGATTATATTTATTTGATTAATAACTAAGATAATATCTTAACAAGAAATATGAGATATGTGTCTATAATAAACCTCTACCAAACCTTATTTCAAAATCCTCTTCTTTTGTCTTACGTGACAACAGAAAAGTGTCATTATGTCTGAGAATAAGATTGAGTGTGTTTTGTTATTTTATTTTTGTAGTGATGAACTTCCAGTTCAGTTAGTTCTACCTTCTGCTATTATGCAAGCAAAGACAAACCAAGAACTAAACTCATTGGCATTACTTGGTCAAGGTAAGATCTTAAAAGACTATTGATGAATAAGATTTACTATTGCAAAATCCTTTATCTAGTATTTTATCTGTAGTCACTCAAACAGGTTGTAACATTTTGAAAAAGTAATTAACAATAGTCTCTTTTAAGTCTTCTTATAATTTATTCATATTTACAAGTTTTCAATTGTATTTTACCTTCCTATTTGCAGAATTTTGGAGCTCTTCTCTTTCGTATACAACACCAGTTACAAGTACATGTACAAAATTGGATGTTACCCCTTACTACATAGGAAACTCCATGTCAAAACAGCATGACACCATGGCAACCAAAATAGAGAACCACCATTTTGAAAACAATAGTGTTCATATAACCAAAACTGTAGAATCTGTCAGAACTTTTACAAGTGTTACAAAGACTACCCTGGCAAATACAGCAAGCTCCTGCAAAGTGGTCAATAGTTTTGCTAGTCAGACCGCTCACAGTGAACCAATCAACCACCCTATGTCCATTGCAAATGGACTCTCAAATTCTCTAGGTCAATTAACAAGGGTTACACAGTCGGACCCAATCATACCACTCTCATCTCAAGTTATCTGGTCAGCCAATAGTGCTTTTGCACCATATACATCTGAAGTCAAACCAAACTCTCACCCTACACAAGCTGATGGAGCTTTAGATAAACGCTATCATGCTAGTAGGTTGAGAGATAGAATGAGTGACTATGAGGACATCTGGGGAGAAGATTCGCCACCACAGTGTTTTGAACCAATTGGGAAAGGTGATGATGACCTATTTTCTACATCTTTCAATACTGATACCAGTCAAATCAGTGCAACAACCCAAGGGTACCAGTCTGACTGTAGTTCAATGTCAAGTAGACAACACAGTCCTGTACTTGACTTCACCACACACTCTGCACCAAAAATTAAAGCCAAAACAATACACACAGAGAGTGCTACGGAAACAAATGTGAAAATTGAACCTGCAAAATACATGATACAAAATAACGATAATTTTCATACAAGTTCTAGACCAATCACAGTGAAGAAAGAGGAACCTACAATCTTTACTTTTGAATTGGACACATCACAAGATTATTCCAGATCACAGAGGTCAAATTCTGTCCCAAGATTGACCTCAAAACCACCACCTGCTCCAGGCCATAGTAACCCTAGCACACCCCTTGCTAGGGTTAGAAGCACAGTCATTACCCCTCAGAGGCAACATTCTAGTCCAGCTTATGCAGAACCTATAGATTCTCTCATTGGGCGTGTCCAAGGCGTGTCCAGCACAAAGGCTGCCATTAGAGTGTCCAATGCTTTGAAGAAAGACCCAAATCCATACCATGTTTTCACTCAGCCAAAATTTACCACAACCGTTGCCAGAAAAATGCATGGAAAATGCAACACTGTCAACTACCATGGATCTGTAGAATGCATTTCTGATTCATACGCGCAGACGACGCCAGGTATCATGTTAACTGAAAAGAGAAGACATTCTCATCAATTTTCCCATCAACCAAATGCTAATGAAAGCCCAGTTCAACACAGAAGATTGAGCACTTTACAGCAACAAAGTCATCTCAATAGAAGTCAAAGTTTAAAACAGCTACCTCATAACTTTTCATATGCTCTTAAACCGATCGACCTCAAAACTAAGTCTTTACCAAGAAGAGGACATATCCAGTCACTACAGGATATACCCAAAGCTTCTAATGAAAGTAGAGACTTGCATCTTAGACTTAAAAAACATGCTAGCAAATCTCATTCTAAACTTCAAACAAAAACATCTAATATGCATGTGAATCTACAGCATGGGAATTACATGCCAACAGGCAGCAGAAACTCATCAAGCAAAGACTTGTTACATCAAAAACCAGCAGAGGGCACTAGGAGTCAAGGGTGTCAGAGTTCGAATCATGACATAAGAAATGGTGCTATATTTTCTCAGTCATTTGAAGAAAGTTTTTTCATGGATAAAAATCTACAGCAATTTGAAAATGAGCCTGTGTCACCCACCCACAAATTCCCTGTATATCCAAGCCATATATCTATTCCATCAAACAGGACTTCATTCTCAGAATCAACAACAATTGAAGATCTTATTGGGAATTCTTCCCCAGAGTTGACCCTTAAACCTATCCGACCTTTGACTTCCCAAAACCTTCAGAGGTGCTCTTTGTATGATAATCTAGGGAGTTATTACACACCATCTAGTCGGAGGACAGCTTATGCAAGCAGTGCTGGAACATTTTATGAAACACCTTGGGTTAGTTATAAACTTGAAGAAATGTTACTCAATGGAGGAAACATTCCAAAATTTCCTGTTGGTGATCTACCAGGAGATGATGGTGATCTATGCCACGAGGGTGGTTCAGATGGGGATTACAGCAGTGTATACCAAGAATCCATTCCAGAAAGTGGACATGTTCCGTCAGAGGCTTACAACAGTATTGGCAGTGAGCCAGGAAGAGTGTTTGATTTCAGCAACTTCCACCAGGAAGAGACACAGCATTTAGAAACTGAAGCAGTGAGAAATATACACAATCAATCCACTCTTCCTTTTCCAACCAGTAAAGTTCCAGACCCCTTCCCAGAGCTTTCTCCCACTCACCATCGCAATTCTGTCATCGAAGAGACAGACAAGAAAGATGAAATCAGAGTGCCAGTTATTTCAGATGATGAAGGAGTTGAAGATGACCATGACCTTGGAGGTGAAAGCTTCCGAAACAGACTTATGCCATTCCTTGGTAAGTGCTAGTTGTTTTAGTGAATTTACCTATATAACCCAACAAATAAATTAAAATGTGTGTCAGGTTTTTCTTTTGTAGCATACCTGTCACCAAAGAGATGCCATGCAACTTACTGTTTTTTGAAGTTGTTTCTGAAGTCGTGATTCTATGATTTCATCTCTGTATTTCAGCTACACCTAGATTGATAAGTTTGAGAAACAGATCTAAAGGAGGAAACAATCCTGGCATCAAGATCAGAAATTTTGTCCATGTGTAAGCATAATTATCTTTGGATCATTCAACGAAATGTATTAAAGAAGCAGAAATTAATCTAGTTTTAATTTGTATTGGTAGAAATATGCAATGAGGAAACCATATCTATTAAACTGAGATCCTAAGCCCTGTCCAAATTGATTTGTTGGTCGATAAATGTGCCAGGGTCATCTCTGCGAGATTGACAAAAAAGAATTCCCGCAATTATATTTTCATGCCAAATATTGTTACAAATAGACGGCTAAACATTTGAAAAAGAGAAATAAATAGAGGTAATTTGTAGAATACAATCTATTTATGCTTACTCTATGCCAACGGAAAACCTTTTTGTCCACAAACGTTTTTCTCTAATTTGGTTACTGAATATACTGGTAAAATATTAATGTATATAGATAATAGAGCTGACCATAAATTGATGTATTTCTCTTTTTGATTTAGATTATCATCAGATCTTTCAACCACTTTCGGAATCACTGTGGATAAATTTGTCAAATGTACTTTAGAAGGCTCAGAAAAAGACCCACATATTGTTATGAGAAATGTAAGTCTTGAGTTATTAAAATCTGTGCATAGAATAAAACCAAAACACAACAAAATAAAAACATAACTATGTTTTTCGGTAAGGTTGCTTCATTATAAGTATAATTGAAAGAATTTAGTCAGTTGGAAAGACTACCTTTTAGGTATTTAATTAATCATAGACACATTAGTAATTCACAGACGCCGTGATCAATTTAGTATGTTTGGCTACCAGACCAGATGGCAGGTTTATTAAGAAAATGACAAATTTCTGCTGATATAATTAACATAGGGCTAAACAGCATGGTTTGCCATTCTGGTGCCTAAATGAATTACTGAGACATGATTTGAAACTTGATGCTTTATATTGTCTGTCTTTTTTATTCTGTATAAGTGTTATATAACTGTATCTGATTTTTTTAATTCCTAGGTCAGGCAATTCATGAATGGCATCAAAAACTTTTTAGTGCAAAAAGGTGAACCACAACTGAATGAAGTCATTGAAAAGGAGAGGGGAAAAGTAAGTCTTGTTTTTTTTTCACCCGGAAAAAAAAAATATCCATGTGAAGATTGAGAAGGACTTTTATTGGTATTCTAATTTTAGTATGAAATATTATGTTTTATTTATGTTTTCCTCTTTGCAGCTTGGGTCAGCACAGTTCTTAAATGTGGATGCCATCATTGAAGATGCCTTGCATAAGTGTGTCATAAAACCACTGAAACAACACATCTATGGCTTACTACACAGTGATTACAAAAAGTAAGAATACTCATCATGATGAAAAGATTTATATTGTTGTGATATTTGTCATATTTATTCATAGAAACTGGTACATTTGTTCTCAATAGATAGGTTTATTCAATTCAAACTTTTGTTACACATCAAAATATTTATGAAAAGGTTTTGGCTAATAACTACTACCCTTGTTCGATTTAAAATGAAAAAAAAGTTATGTAGTTGGGAGAATTACTTAACTCAAATAGGTCAAAGGACATTTTATCGAGTTAGA
Source organism: Pharyngocirrus eroticus (assembly GCA_033118115.1). Lineage (NCBI taxonomy): Eukaryota > Metazoa > Annelida > Polychaeta > Saccocirridae > Pharyngocirrus > Pharyngocirrus eroticus. The sequence goes on from JAVSBT010009458.1 coordinate 19,157, forward strand.
TCTTCTATGATGTAATTTATTTCCACAACCAAATTTGTAGTAATTAATATTTCAATTTTTCTATTCTAAATAGCCGTGGAGATATCAAACTTCTCTCAGAAAACATGACGTTTGCACGAACTCTTGCGCCTTCTGAATTAGGAGTTAAGGTTGGTATTGTTAACTTAATAAACAATTCATCAATAGAAGAATTAAG
>JAVSBT010009569.1:0-11990 GCA_033118115.1 Pharyngocirrus eroticus
ACCGGTATGAGATACCAGTTTTCCTATGCATTACAATGTTATCTGATATTGTGGTTAAGACATTTAGCTTGTAGACTCTTTAGGTTCTTTACTCAATCATTTATAATGCACAGATGAACTTACATCATGCAACTTTATTTATTTTATAAATATTTACTTGTAAAAGGGAGACGTTTTTGTTACTGATTTTATTCTATTTTTATGACTTCAAAAAGTACACTTTAGTGGAAAATGTTTGAAAGAAAATGTTTCCTAGTAAAATTCTTGGGTTTACACAGTGTGTTGATAATTTTTTGTTTCAAAACCAAAAGATAACTGATAACCATCTCATGGTAGTAGAATATAAAAAGAAGAAAAGTATCAAATTCAATCACCCAACCAACATACTGTAGTAATAATTTTGATTGTAAAAATGTGAAGTCTGAAGAGAATGCATCTCTATATGCATTTGATTTCAGTAGCCCATACCTGCTGTGTGTTTTTTTAGCTGAGTTCAGTTATTTTATTCTATTTTAAAACATGATAAGAAAAAGAGTGAATAAAATAACAGCACTTGTTTTAGATCATTTCAAATGAAACATTGTAACACTTGTCAAAAAAATGCAGGTCAAACATTTCTGGATTTAAAACTATGTAGAGAAAGGTCAAGGAAACATGGAAATGTATTCATCTTCGTTAAATCATGTGTGCAGAAGAAAAAAATTACAAAAGAATTTATGAATAGACCCAGGCTACTGATATGGTCAACTAATATAAATGAGGAAGACCAATTATTGCATAGTTTGTATAGAAACATTTGAAAAAAGAGCAATTTTTTCACAACATGGCTATTTACATGTACAATATTTGTGAGAGAATATCCCCATCAAGTATTAAATCTATAACAATCACAATTATTTTTATTTTTATTTTTAAAGGAGGAATTCAAATCAGAATTAGAGGCTGCAGGTGACCAGGCAGTGATGGTGGACTTTTATGCATTTTGGTGTGGACCTTGCATGGATATTTCACCAGTTTTTAGTGTAAGTTCAAGGTCATTAGACTTTAAGAATTGTAATTAACCAATGAGCAATGAGATGTCTTTGAGAATTCGAATCAACACTGCTTGGTCGATGTATTATACTTACATCTTATAACTTTGCTTAGGTTTCTCTAGCTGTGCCACAGTGGATGAAAATTCAGGCTGATTATATTTTATGATACAAACTCTGCATTTATGAAAACATCTTAGAACTGTTCCTGAAGGATAATATCAACATATAATCCTGGAATTTATCAGCTACTTCAGTGGCACCTTTTTATAACACCAGCCACTTTACTTCATCATATTTTCACACACTGAATACATGATACAGGGCTAATATGTTTTCAAAATTAAAAGTGCAGAGTTGCAATAGTGAAATATTTTGCAAATGAAATTATTTTTGAATGACTTTATGGTAAACTCAGGGAAGATATGTTTTATGATAGAGCATAATCTGAAAAGTCACTGTGCCCTGGCTCAGGAAGTTAGGTACATATTTAGGGACAGTGACTCTCATGCGAGTTGTTGAATTATTTATAATTCTAAGCCATTTTTGCAGCATCAATTCCAATAAAAAAAAACTCCCTGGTTGTATACAAATGTTATTAACACACATGTATAGAGGTTTCCAAAATTATAGTCGGATAAATCCCAAGATTTTTTCAATGTAAAAAGTACCTAAAATGATAAATAGTGATTTTTTTTTCTAGAAAGGAATACTATTCCATTTAGAAACTAATCATTTATATATAAGAATTATTAATTTCTTGTTCTTAAAACTATATTAAAAAAAAGGGAATTGCATACATTTCCAATAAGGCTTTATCATGAGCTTTTAACATGAAAAATCGACTTTGGGACTAAAAACATGGAATAGGGTATACATACAAACATATTCCAGAACAGTTGAATTTGATAACTAGGGCATTAAATTTTCAAATTTTGATGATGATTTTTTTTCAGCGACTTGCCATTAAAACATTTCGACTGTCTAGAGCAAAAATGGCCTAAGTCATTTTTTGACGTTCTTAGATAATCTAGAAAAACGTCAGTATCTTAATAGACATTTTAATTATTTAAAAGGACATTTTCTAAGAAAATTAATATCAGGATACACAAAAAGTAAAATAAAATAGTTCTAAGGATGATTTTGATGTTTTTGGCAGACTGACACTTTTGGGATCATTTGTTTCATTACATTTAATGACTTAGGCCACTGTACTTAAGTATTAAGAAATCCTAGAAAAAAATAAATATCATTATGATACCTAGATAGAAAGGTGGCCAATGATATTGTACATAGGATGGCAGTCTTAACTCATTTTTGACAAAAAATGACTTAGGCCATTTTTGCTCTAGACTGTAGATTTGTAATAAAAGTTCACTATACTAGATCTGTTTCTGAAGAGAAAATATTCCCAGTACTTTTAATATTGACCTATGTATTGATATTTCATATTAATTTCATAATCATTTTCTCTTACTTTTATTAGGATCTGTCCGACACAAATGATAGCATTGTATCCCTGAAAGTAAACATTGATAACGCTGAGGTGAGTGTTCTATAATATGACAATTTATCTTGCCATTTCAGAGTGCTTCAATAATTATTCCAGCAATATGATGTTGACACACTGGAATTATTAAGAACAGGTAATGCTAATTAACATTTGCTTAGTGCAAATAAAACACTACAGTGACAAATTATCTTGTTACATGAATGGGTTGGTTATTCTGTAAACTAATGAGTGATAATGGAGAAAATTCATAGTACATGTATTTTTTTTTTTTTCAGTTGTAGGCTTTTTATTTGCAAACTTGGATTGCAATTTTAATAACTGAAAAGATTACAATTTTAAGAAAATAGTCAAAAATTATTGTTAAATTTGAGAATGTCACCAGGGATACAACATTAAGCTGCAAATACTAGCTTAATATTTGCTATATTTTCCTGTATTCTGTTTATGATATCACCCAAAAGTACAGTTTCTACATATACGTACATATATAATTTTCTAGATTAGCATGAGTAACACCAGTTTGATCCAACGTTGTAGACTGTGTAACATCAAAAACAAAATAACATAATATACAATGTTTTTTTGTATCGAGTAATCCTTTTCTTCATATAAGTTCTTGTATATTTTGGTTTATTTTCAGTTTTGATCTGAAAAGTGGGTCAAAATTGAGGAGCCGAGGTGTTAGCAATACGAATGGCATTGGGTGGGTGAAGGTCCATAAGACTATGTGTAACTGTAATAACTTCTTGTTGCATGGTAGGTACTATGTGCAACATTTAATCCTATGTATAAATAGTTTTTATAATTATGTAAAAGTGAGCAAGGTTTCTAGTTTGCAATCAAGTACTTATATTTCAATGAACATGTATAACAACAGATAAAATCCAAATTGCTGTCCACAGCACTGATGGCTCAGTTTACAAAACTGGGAAACAAATGTTTGTCAGTGTTTGCTGAGGTAGATTTAGTGTAAAACATGGTCCAACTTGTTTTGTGATGTTTGAACAATGCACCTTCTTGAAAAATATAACCAGGTCAACAAACATTAGCCTGTGCAGTCTGGCTATGTTATTTCACATTTTTTTCAAAAGTTTGTTGGGTAGACTTGTTACTGATTTAATTCCTTTTGAAATAAAAAAAAAGATTTAAAACTTGTATGATTTTATATAGATATGTACCCTAGTACATACCGAATTAGATGTGAAATATTAAGTGTATCAAGACCTGCATCAAGAAGCAGACAACAGAATGGATATATGTATTTCTTTTTAATTTCAGCCTGTTGCAATTGAATGCAAGATTCAATGTCTTCCAACATTCGTAGTTTTCAAAAATGGAAAAGAGGTAAGAGTTGTCAGCCAAACAAGTCTTTTATTGTTCATAGTTTAATCACAATTAATCACATAAAATACTTTTCTAAATTCTCTGTCAATAGAATAGTGGATCAAAATTAAGAGCTATTTGTAGTTTCCGTTTATAGAAGCCACTGTTTACTTTTAAATAATAATGATAATAGTATAATACTATTGTTACCTTTTAATAGGCATACTTAGTGTCCATTTAATACTCTTAGACACAAATAATATATTATGGGATTTTAGGCTTCGGGGTAGTGTTCTTTTCGTACAATAACAGTTTGAACTATTAGTATTAAAAATGACTACATGTACTACATGAATGCAGAATTTATATGAACACATTTTGGTTGGGTAGTAAGCTATACTGGAGGTGCACAATCAAGATTTTTCAAACATAATCCCATGATTCCAACGAAGTCTTGTATGTGCAAGGCATTAAATGACTTTTTGTTTTAAGGCAGACATTTCTGAATAAAGTGCTAGTGGTCCTTTGAAAATCAAAATTAAAGTGATTTTACTAAACTTCAAATCCTTCATTCTTGATATGGACAAATCTCTACAGACTCTATTTTATGCTTTCTTTTAGGTTGAAAGATTTACAGGCAGCAATAGACCCAGATTAAGAGAAACTTTCCAAAAGTATGCATAAGCGGAGTCCTGTTTATGGAATGAATGTTATTAATTGGATGTTCCTAGTGTATACAGTTGTAAAATTCTTACAGCAAAACTGTTGTTAAGTAGTTGAGATATTGCAGTTGATTTTGTGGAATAAACATGTATATAGGAAGAACACTTCCAGACACATATATAGTGATGCAGTTTATATTCCAAAGATGTGGAAAACAAGAAAAGTGATAACATCAATGTATCTTGTATCATGTCTGCATTGGTTATAACTTATAGGGATCGCTGTTCACTTTTTAACTTGTGCCAGAACAATCTGATCATATTAGAAACACATTTTTCACCTCTCCTTTTTTAAGTGAATGCTTGAATCAGTCTTCAGAAAAAAAATGGGACTAGAATTTAATTCAGAGAAACAAGCATTTCCTAAACTGCCTTGTAACAATAAAAACGAAGTGCATCTATGTATGATAGTACGTGAAGGCTTGAAGCTATTGACCGATTACTTTTCATAATCATGTCAACAATGCATTAGGGTGTCCATGGAGAACTTCTTTGATGTGTAGTGTAAAACATTAAAATCCTCTCATTCATTTAATGGAATAATTATGAAATGGGGGTTTATTTTGTACAAAATATATTTCTGTATTGTAAATTATGGATTATGTAATAAATGAAATACTTTCGAGTAGAAAAAAAGGGAGTTTTGTTTTATATTTACAATGATCAGAGAGAGAAAATGATTAATGTGAGTCAGCAGGAACACATGAAACTGAATGGAAATTCTAATCAAAATATATATCCTGGTTCTTGAGAAACATGGTTATATTTGGTCTGTAAACAAAATTTCCATTCGTACACATACGTCAATGCAAGAATGAAAGAGAAATAATAACACAACTATTTTTTTATTTTATATTGTTCAAATGGTCTCACGGACACAGTTAATGAAAGTTTGTTTTATTTCTACATGAATCTGTTATACAATATGGAACATTCACGTCATAAATTGTGGAACTAAAATGACATATGTCTTTCTACACAATATCAACACAATGATAATTTCTTTATCTATTCAATGTACATGTTCAGAAGTGCTATCCTCCCCCCCCCTCCCTCCCGCCTCCGACAGCACAGTGACACTTCTGATCATCAGTTATAAATAGTATGAGAGAGAGACCAATTCTCAGATAATCATTATCATTACATGAGTTGAACTTTGTTTCTTTACATGATATATTTTGTACAAAATTGTTATCTTCCAATCTACAATGGTTTAGCGAGACCTTCAAAACCTCAAGGTCACAGAATATAACACCATAGTGTCAAATCTGTCATTTTTTTGAATGATAATAATAATAATAATTACATCTTCCTATGAATGACATTATCTAGCCCATCCCTTCATTTCCTACAAAAGTTTAGCTTTATTTTGCTATTTTGCCAATAGGGGAAAATTCTCATTTTGTACTTTTGTGACTATACAGTTCCTATTCTATTGTGAAATGTTACTATCTTTAGAAACACTTTCAATTTCATCATATCCCAAAATCTTAGAATACAATGTAAAGAAAAATATCAAAATGACTGCATGATTTAAGTTTGGGATTTCGGGCTAATGTCCAGTTTCTATCAATCATTTCAGTAATTATTGAAACATATTGTTCAATATCATTCTGAATATTCAATATACATGCAATGTACAAAGCGATTTAGGCAGTCACCAAAGCAAAGGCTTGGCAAATATTAAAGATTATGGTTTTGGTCCATATATCCTTCAAAAAAATGGTATTCTCTCATAGATTTAGAGTCTATGAGGCTTCAAATTTCTCTTGATTTTTTTCTTGCGTATTTCATTATGTATATTCTGGATGGATTAGACATTATAACACGTGCACACATCTTCTGACTCAACATGACCCAAACCCTACCACCCACCCATCACATTTAAATACATACACACAAATCAAATAATAAATAGTGTAAAAAAAAAGAGAATTCAGAAAAAAGAAAAAGCACTTTTTTATATGGTTTTAACTTGCATGCATATGAAATGTTTCTTAAAGAGTTTAATGGTTTTGTCTTACCATCATTTAAAAAAATGACTAATTTTCAATGTTTTTGTTAACCTTTGTGAAAAGTTAAGGTGTATGTAAAATCTCATGTTCTAGTAATACTGTCAAATGACAAATGACAATGTCTTTAAATCTGGTTTGTCACACCCAGTCACAGTTATATAGACCAAATTGAGATTTGGAAAGCCAACATGCGAACCGCCATACACACATAGTTCAGTAGAATACTTTAGGTGTAAGGGAAACTAAATCATCTTGTGATCAATATGTTCTTCGATACAAAACAGTTAAGTATGTATGTACATCTCTACATTGAAAATCAATCCATTACTTAATACATAAATATATATTAATATAAATATTTGCACTTTTTGTGATATTTCTGAAAAACACCAAGAGAAATTTGAAACCAAAAAGACTATCTAAAAGTTTACAGCAACTAAAATTGCTGCCTCATAAATTGGTTAAACTTTTCAAAGATATGAGTTTTGTAGACAGTCATCACTTTATCATTTCTGTCTCAAAGATCTACAGGAAGCAACTTTCAAAAGAGCATTTTGTGTTTGGTAGTCCAATTTTACTGTGAACTACAATTTGTTGTTGATATCTATTTACCCTATGCTGTTATTCACTTAAATATATAACATTTTGATTTTCTGAAATATACAAAATTCATTTCTCTTCCAGCAATTCTGTATTTTGTCACTAGGAGGCAGTAGCATTTACTTCCTGTAGAGCTACAATCAGCTCAAAGCATTTCAAAGTAGACATCTTGAGAGCTTAAGGGAATAGTAAAGAATAAAAAAAACCAATAAAGATTAACAGACACATAGCAGTTATAGGATTACCATGATAAATGACTTAAAAGGTTACCATGGAAACAATCACCAAATCACTTGTCATAACTGACAGTAAATTCTCACGCTCTCTCTCTCCTCAGAACAAACAAACAAAATAAATAAGTAGGGACATACATCTTTCTGTAGACAGATTTCTTGAGTGATAACATAAGAGTGCAAATCTAAAATCATGTTTGTAACAGTGGACAGCCAACCTTGTGGGTTGATATAACATGATTCTAGAACTATTTTTGTCTGTACAATTTTGACATTTCATAAATCTGTCTTTCCTTTTTATACACATACATATACATATATTAATCATGATTTGTTTTTATGATCAAGCTTTCAGATTCATTATATTCTAGTATGAACATAATGGTGATATATATATATATGGAGAAATAGGGGTGGTGGTATAAATACATCATAGATTTTGCCAACATATTTCAACTTTTGATTTTTCTTTTGAAGACAAAACTGAATACAATTAGGACATGTTTATGTTAAATCTTTCCAGTATAAAATGCTGCAATTCTAGAGTTTTTCTTAAAAAATATACAAATGTTCTTACCATAATAAGGACATTATTTCTCTATTTATCCTGTTTTAATTATAAGCACAAAGACGTTTTAACTTTAACACTACATTATTTTGATTTTTTCCCATTTCTTAACGAAGTTTTTAAGAGACAATAACATAAATGATTTGTACCCACTGCCTATATATACTACATATAGCTCCTCTCCTTGATGTTGATATGATTTTGAACATAAATGGATGCGTAATGATGCAATATGAAGACAGTATATCCATTTACATGTACATTAAAACCAAAATAAATCGACTGCCAGTGATTATTCAAACATCCTAAACAAGTACACATATTATCAAGTGTCAACACTCAAATCTTTGATTAAAAATAATCCTAGGGCTTATTTCTAAAACAAATATATATATTCTTCAAAATAAAAGTTAAAAAATCATATAAATAATTGTGAACAATCATAACGTAAATCATGATTAAAATATTCCAATGTTGACACTTCATAATAACTTGAAAAGATGTACATGTGAACAAATATTTTGCATTTTTTTATAATTTTTTTTTCTTTCATGAAATGACAAGATAGCAAAGACAAAGAGTTTCTACATACTACAATCTAACTTTCTATATCATAAATAAATGTTCAATTTTAATACATATCATTTTTTGTGTAAAATTCAACCTACTTTCGTCTTTAAATAATTCAAATATTTGACAACTTTTACAAGTAACAGATAGGGTTTTTTCTTTTTTGTTTCCACGCAAGATTTTTCTCCAAGTAAATCACTGCTTGAGCTGTGGAAAATTAAGCTATTTCATCCTGCAAATAACTACATCATATGTGTGGAATAACCAGTTGCCTCTCCTGAGTACATAATATATTTTTGTGTCTCAATACATTACATTTCCTTTAGTCGTCAGTAGTTAACATATTGAACAGTATTAGCACAAACCCATTATAGCTGTCGAAGAACATGCCAGTATTCCAAATTGATAAATCATTTAAAAATTTCATGCATGCTCTTGGCAAATTTCATTATTGTGCTGCAAACCAAACAAACGCAACCATTCAGGTTGATGTCTGTCTTTTTTTTTTTATATTTTTGCAATATAATTATATAATAAATAAGATTATTTATACCAGCCTGTGGAAAAAAAGGTCACAAATATTTTTCTTTCATTATGTAATATATAAACACAGACTAACTACAGCAGCCATCCCCTATGGCAGTATTGGCTTCCTGTTGTGACATCACTCCCACAATGCAATATTCAATATGTCAAGAGATCGTCAAAGTAATTTTGACAAATATAAGTAAGCAATGCAGGACACTTTTATATGAAAATAGGGCATCTTACACAGTGTTACATTTAATCTGATCCCACCCCAAATGTGTTTTTTTTTGTAAAAAAATGTACATCCTTTGTTCCACTAGTACTCAATGCCCTCCTTGTGTGTTCAGAAATGTCAAATGTTTTCCCATCAAGTTGCACAGCATTAACAAGATTATTAAAAATTGTCTACACTCTTGTATAATACCCAGAACATGTGGTCAACAAATCTATAAATCATTTCCCATTTTGAGGTCTTAAGTACATTATTCAACCTTCTAAGATCAAAAATAACAGAATCTGTGAAGTCTTGTGTTAGGTTAAGTAGTTGTAATCTGTTCTCTTTTTTTTCCTCCGGACAATCTTTATACCCCACTGCAGTGAACATTCAAAACGTTGGAACAGAAACCTTATTTCTGCAAATCTATAGTTTTGGTTTCAAGCAAGATTTGCAAATTCCAGTATTCTGTTGAGTTGCACACAATTTGAAGCATGCTGTCCATGTAATTTCATTTTTTCCAATTGTAAAACGAGGTACTTTCACAGAAGAAGCACCTTGTCTGCTGAGTGGCAAGTGACTGAATGACAGCTGACAGGTAAATGCCGTCCACCTCTAGTAAATGATTCAGAAACATCTGTCATTCCCAAAATGTGACATATTTTCTTTTTTTTATAAATCTGTGATGAACGAGATATCTTACAACCGACTTGATCTGATTCTTCTGCTCTGTTTACATTAAATAATTTGTAAATTTTTATTTGTTTTTTAGCCTGCATTATTGCATGAAATATTCCCCATGTGGATCCCCCGGTGTGTCTTTTTCAAATCTTTTTGCTTCTTCCTGCATGCTTTCTTTTATCTTTAAAATTGCCGCTGACTCATTATGATCATTCTGAAACAAGCAACCAAAAATAACTCAGGTCACAAAAGTGTTATCAGAAAGTCGTAGACATGCAGTGTGTTTGTGTATGTGCAATAGTGCTATAATTGGTAGTTAAACTAGACTTTTAAAATGTATTTACAGATGTATGCTAATCTCACGGTCAAAATTTTACATTGACAATTAGAGAAAAAGAGAGAGAAAGAGAAAAAATAGCATGAGCCAGAGTTTTCATGCTTCTAAGACTGATTTGATTTTTTTTAGTATTTTTGTGAAACTATTCTAATCAGTGGTGTGGGCTGTTTCTTTCTTAAATAATGTGAATACTAAATCACTATCAGCGACCTAGAAAAATATAAAAAAAGGTAAAAAGAAGTGGGCGTGCCTGGCTTTGTTTGTTCACTTTGCAGAGTTTGTCCTTAGTATACTGTACTCACTGGATTGACTGGGCCATCTTGGTAAGGTAAATTGTATCCTGCCATGTCGGCCCCACTCACTGGGGGCATGTCATCCCTCGGTGTACCGGGGCCATTATGTGGAGAGTTCTTCATGCCATCATGCATTCCTTCACCATTCATGACTGGGGGCATGTCCCCTGGGCCCATTGGACCCATTCCATCAGGTCCACCCATGGGGAACTGAAAATACAACAAATATTTTTCACATATTCACACTACTAGTATGCTACTATTCAGACACAAAACCATTTGCCAAATATCTTTCATATTATTCATTCTAATAATATGTCATATACCACAAACAGAACCATTTGCATTATTCATCAACAGGGTATCAAAATGAAACTGCAGAAAATCGACAGAAAAAAATCCTGTCGTCTTAGAGTGGGACTCGAACCCACAACCTTAGGATCTTTTAGCCTGTATAGCTCTCATGTACAACAATATTTGAATTATCTCATGCTTGAAGTCATGACCAATGTGCAATAAAAGTTTTGATTGGCTTTTATTGTCTAAGAAATCTTTTTTTAAATTTAGAACTTACCCCTGGCATACTTCCTGGCATGCCCTGAGGTTTCATCATTCCATACATATTGGTGTCACCTGAATTTGAATCTGAAAAGACACAAAAACAGATTAGTTTCATGCTGCAGTGAGAAGACATCCCAAGACCAAACCAACATTTGTGATGGGCTTTGTCTGAAATTGGATTTTTTTGTCTGCTAAGGATAGTGGCAGGTCTTAACATTCATAAACTACAGAAGAAATAAGATGATGAAGAATTCGTTTTTTTCAAATGTGACTTAATCAAATATTTCCTGAAAACTGATTCTAGCATGATGCCTGATCAATTAATTCACTTAGATAACTTTTAGGCAAAAACCATGCTGTTATTATACAAAAGAACCAAATTATTATTCATGATATACAAGACAACCTGATAATTTCCAATGATGGCTATGGAGATATCATAATGCCCAGCAGTTAGTTACCTTGGACATGCATACTGATGGATGTCCACCAGAATGCAAGGCCATCTGGTGTTAAAAAGGGGGAAAAATCTTCAAAAAACTCATCTGACCACAAAAACATGCTTCCCAAACCTATTACATCTAAACTCTTGCTATTTTTTGTAAAATTCATGAAGCAAACTATCTTTTAAGACCATCCAGATGTTAATCCCTAAATCTAGACGTTAGGGATTTAGGAGCTTGGATAGTATGCATGTAGGTTATTTTTCAAGCACCCTTTGTTTAGAACTTTTTCATCAATGTGTTATTATCTTCTATCACTGTGTTAGCATGTTAGATTTTCATGATGTTAATACTAGTA